>CAUYPK010003242.1:0-30657 GCA_963574355.1 Loris lydekkerianus
TCTACAGGTTGCCAGCCAGTTCACCCAGCACCATTTGTTAAATAGGGAATCTTTTCCCCACTGGATGTTTTTAATTGGCTTGTCAAAGATCAAATAATGGTAAGTAGCTGGATTCATCTTTTGTTTCTCTATTCTGTTCCAGACATCTACTTCTGTTTTTGTGCCAATACCATGCTGTTTTGATCGCTATCGATTTATAGTACAGTCTCAGGTCTGGTAGCGTCATTCCTCCTACTGTGTTTTTATTGCTGAGTAATGTTTTGGCTATTCAAGGTTTTTTCTGATTCCATATAAAACAAAGGATTATTTTTTCAAGATCTTTAAAATATGACAATGGAGCTTTAATAGGAATTGCATTAAAATATTTTGCTTTGGGTAATATAGACATTTTAACAATGTTGATTCTTCCCAGCCTTGAGCATGGTATGTTTTTCCATTTGTTAACAGCTTCAGCTATTTTTTCTCTTAGAGTTTCATAGTTGTCTTTGTAGAGATCTTTTACGTCCTTCATTAGGTATACTCCCAAATATTTCATCTTCTTTAGCACTACTGTGAAAGGGATAGAGTCCTTGACTGGTTTTGGGGGTTGCTTTTGTTGGTATATATAAAGGCTACAGAGTTATGGGTGTTGATTTTGTAGTTAAAGTAATTTTTAAAAGATACTCAATGCTATCTTTCTCAAAAAATTAGACTCGTGGATAACAATATTAAAAAGAGAATAACAATCTTCTGATTAACTGAATAGATACATGCTGTTTCCTTGACTATTACTTATAGTGTGTAAGCTATACAATTTAACTTGGAATTTTATTGTTCATCAGAATATTTTTCTTCTATCTTACTCTCTCTACTGATACCAGGAAGCTATCATTTTTGAAAAATCCATGCATTTTTAGCTGAATCATGTCATTTGGATCAAGAATCTGTAGAAAAATCCCTCCTTAGCTGATAATATCATTGCTGTTCCTGGTCATTATCATCCCTGCCTTGGACTGTCCTTCACTATTCTGTAATGACAGTGTTAGTGTTTATATTCAGCCAGAGCAAAGCACCAGAAAATGCTTCCATAAAAACCTGCTAATTTTTCACACCTTTTGAAAACAAGAGGATTGTTTCATAATTTTATTTCCAAGATGTTCAATGTGCCAGTCCATTAGTTCAATTTTTTATTGGCATTTTTGGTCCTCTGAGATCATGACACTATTTCCTTCCTCCTGCTGCTTTTTGAGTATTTTCATGAAGATGAGAATGCTATGCTTCCTGGCTTATCTCTTAATTAAGCTGATTATTACATCGTGTTTATGAGGCTAATTCTTCTGGCTTTATTTTAAATCTATCACTCTATTCGCACTACAGAAACCATATTTATATCATGCTAATGGCTTGCCCAAAAAAATGGAATCACAGGTGGTTTTTGTGGATATTTGGATCTCAAGACCTATGGCTTTTGCCAAGCTTACATTCAATAAATTGGCCTCTTTCTTAGTCAGGTTAATAAAATCAGGCATCTATTATTAGAAGAGGCAAGGTTAACTAGCAGACTCTCAGATCAGCAATCAGGAGAGCTAGTCCAAATGCAACTATAACACTGACTGACTCAGTGGCTTGTTCATTTGAAAGGTAAGAAATTGACCTAGACCAATTGTTCTCACAAGCCAAGAGAATACAGATTAGAGACATGTTAAACTATAAAATCCTGAGATCCTATTAAATAATATGTTGGTTTTAAAATACGTAGATATGGAGCTTAGAGATTTTACAAGCTTCTCAAAACAGTACAGTGCATCTAGTTCTGAAATTTGATAGTATTGATGATTGTGTAAAATTATATAATCTGGGATTTGATTAGGCTAAAAATTTTCTGCGCAGCTAAGGGTACAACTACTAAAGTAAACACCCTTTGGAATGGGAGAAGATTTTTGCATGTTACCAATCCGACACAGAGCTGAGAACTAGAATCTACAGAGAACTCAAATTAATCAATGAGAAAGTAGAAAACAAGCCCATTTATAAGTGGGCAAGAGATCTGAACAGAACTTCTCTGAAGATGACAAATGGCCAACACACGCATGAAGTAACGCTCTTCATATTTAATCATCAGAGAAATGCAAATCAAAATCACTCTGTGATATCTCCTAACTCTAGTACGATCAGCCGACATCGCAAAGTCCCAAATCTGCAGATGCTGGATGTGGAGAAAAGGGAATATAATTCAGTGCTATCAATGGGATTGCAAACCAATATAACCTGTATGGAAAAAGTATGGAGAATTCTTAAAGAACTAAAAGTCAACCTTCCATTTGATCCCGCATTCCATTACTAGGTATCTACCCAGAAAAACAAAAATCATTTTGCCACAAAGACATTTGTATCAGAATGTTTATTGCAGCTCAATTCACAATTACCAAGATGTAGAAACAACCCAAATGCCCATCAACTCATGAATGGATTAACAAATTGTGGTGTATGTGTACCATGAAATACCATGCTGCCAAAGAAAAGATTGAATGAAACACTACATCTTTTATGTTTACCTGCATGAAGTTGAAACATTCTTAGTAAAATGTCTTGTTCTGTTACTTTGGACAACCCTCATACAGAGAGTCTTGAAATCCATACTTGTGTTTTGGAGCGTGGTGGTTCTTTTAAATGTGTATTGAAACATAATAACTGATAGTTCTTTGGTTTTTAGGAAAGAAACTAGAGAGTGATTGTTGGGGGTGGAGAGGATTACTTGAAGCAAAAACACTCTTAGATGAGTGTAACTGAATTTTAAAGGCAGTGAGTGATGAATGACCTAAAGAAATTGGAAAATTTAAGCATTTTTGTAGAATTGAATCAATAGATTTACCTTTTAATTATAGATGGATGATTGAGAGGTAAGAAGTTTGAGGTTGAGTTACTGCAATTTTAAGACGTCATTTGCAAAATTGAAAATATAGGAGGGGTAGGTTTTATTAAGGCTTGACTAGAGATACTTACCTGATAGTGTTTTTTAAGTAAGGAAGGATATCAAGATACTAGAAAAACTCTTCATTCAGTGAAGTACATACTCTAAGGCAGACACCATGAATCAGAAAGCATATGGGTAAAGTCCCTGAGTTTGAAAGACAAATATTCAAAACCCTCATTGAAATCAGCATAGGAATTTAAATTTCTTTCCCTTTACAACTGAGAGCCAGGTAAGTAATGAAAATCTAACATGACAGTAGGAATGAGAGAGGGATTAATCCAAAGGCAACATTGCTCGTGTGAGGCTTCCAGGAAGAATGAAGATGTCACATCTGATGCCAACGTGGAACATGTGCTCTCTTGGCTGTGTTTATTAGTATGTTGTGATTTTTTTTCTCTTCTCATTTATATAAATATTATATTAATGGGACTTTCCTCTATTCCTAAAAAGATGAAAGAACTGTGTGTCTGGGGTCAGATAAACTGGAATCTAAGTAAAAGAGGCATAAAGAAGGTAAATTGGGTATGTGGTAAGGTTTAGGGAGAGTTCTTTCTATATTTCTTTGAGTAAATTTTATGCCTAGCCTATTTCTGCTTAACATTAGTTTGTAAAAGCTTAGGGGGAAAAAAAAAAAAAAAGAGCAAGAAGGATATATCTCTACTGGGAATCTAGGCAATAGAGATTCTTTATAAAGAAAATATGGTATATCAATGTTTAATAAGACAAATTATATTTTAGGGCCTAAACCCTAGCTACTGACAAAGTAGAAATTTCCTAAAATATATTCAGTGGAGCAAATCCTATTAAAACTTCATCTGCACAGGTGTTTGCATTCCTGAAAGTCATGTGGAAACTTGTACACAAATATATCAGAGTCCATGGAGGAAAAAATACAGTTGGAGTGGATCACTTAACTTTTGTAACTAACACTAACAATTTTTTTTTTTAAACAATCCTCAAATACTCCGGATGACAAAAGATATTTTAAATTTATAAACCCCTCCAAAACCCCCAAACCAACCAACAGTAAATATAGGATTTTATCTTTTAAAATAAGACTAAATCTAGCTTGATAAAAGTGGGTGAACAGAAGGGTTGAATGTGCTAACTTATGAAGACAAGGTAAAATGTATAGAGATTAGGAACAATTAAAAACTTCTAAGACAAAGGCTATGACCAAATTAATTCAGGAAGAAAAATTATAGTTTAGATTTAGTGTTCATTTTTTTGTATGGCTTGCTATGTTCAGCTAAGTATACTTTTCTTTAAGAAACTGTTATAGACTAATACAAAATATAGAAGGACTGGGGAAAATGTCATACAACACAACTTTCCTAAATAAATTCATTATAATAGAAGTAAGAACCTTACATCATATCTTACAATATAAACCTGTAAGTAATTCCTATAATTAATAATACTTGACTGAGGAGAAAATGTAGCAACTGAAAAGTTATGTTCTTCCCAAGAGAATTCAAAAAATGGAAGAGTTGAGATTATAAACAGGAAAGGTTTAGGTCTAGAATCTACCTGTTTAACTGTGACACTCTACTGCCCCCCCTGGTCTCTTTAACTCATTCAATAAAAAATAAAAACTAGTAAGTTGGAAATAATATGTGGAGATATTTTACTTAATAAAGCTGAATCATCTAAGAAATATTTGGAAGAATATGTTCCATGGGATTGGACAAGGACAAATGGGAAATTAACTTCAATTTTAGGAGACAGTGGGAGCAGAAATGTTAGAATTAACTATAAAGAGGTAGCAGATGGAACTCTGAGAATTATGTTGTTCTTACTAGGGGTGGAATTGGTTGAAATAAATAAATATATATTTATTTCAACCAATTCCACCCCTAGTAATATAATATATTATATTATATTATATTATATTATATTATATTATATTATATTATATATATATTTATTTATTTATATAAATAAATAAATATATATATATATGCTTGGAAAAGAACTGGGGAAATATTTGAAATTAACATTAATGTTATATTTCAATAGACCTTAGCAAGAAAACAATGTTAATGATATTAATTTTATTGAGAGAATGAGAAGAATGAAGGAGGAAAGAGGTCATTGACTTAGGTAACTATTATAAAAGGCTTAAGTTTTTATACTTGTATAGTTCACATTCGCTTTTTGTGGAATTTCTTATTTCAATACATCATATGAATATTAGGACTGTATGAATCAACCCTTGGGTTATAGTTGATCAAGTGTGTCACTTGATCTGGGGAACAAAACAATTTATAATTAGAAGAAAGAAAAAAATAAACACAATCTATCAATCTAAGTCTCTTTTCAGGGAATTTAGATGTGGAACCCTTAACAATCTGAATAAGTTGCTAGATCTAGAACCTAAATTCCAAGATCATTATAGGTAAATTCAGAATGGGGATTATGGAGATTCAAAGTGGTATGCAAGTGGAGAGTCCTGCAGAGAGAGGTGAGGAAGCAAAGCATGCTGAAGGAAGTGAGCAAATATTCAAAAAGTCTCTGTGCTTCAAAGCAGTGAAATAAGTTGCTCAATGAGTCCCCATTTTCTAGAGCACAGAGCTTGACCATCATTGCATAGCACAGAATACCCCATGTCTTTGCAATATTGTTCCACTCAAGCTGGTCTATGTGACTTGTCCTAGACATTCCTTAGGAGGAGCTAAGGCAGATGTGTGCAAATCTTTGTGCTGCTCATAGACTTGAATCAAGGGCTTTTATGTCTTGTCCTCCATTCTTACTTTATACAAACAGTTCTTTTTCTACTCTTTTTGTCTTGATTAGGATGGCATCCCCCTTCTCCCAAAGAGCCTCCTTTCTGCTCATCTCTGTCCTCCTCAGCCACTGGAGTGTGATTCAATATTCATTTCCATAAGAAAGGCTTCTGTTAGCCATCTGTGCTGTTGTCATAGATGTGCAGTGCTCAATATTGCATTTTGTCAAGTGTAGTTGTAAATGTTTCATTAAACCATCATCCAACATGATCTAATATTCCTTACCTTGGTCTTTCTTCTGTTTGTTTATTTGCATATGTTGAGTTGATTTACATAATTCTTTATATAAATACACCCTATTGCTTATCTGCATGTCCACAGAAAAACTGACAAGGAGCAAATACAGAAGAATCAGTAAGTGGATCCTTCATCCCCTACCCATTGGTATTATTATAAGGTGATTATGGGGTTATCAGTCTCTCAGAAAGGCCATTTTGGTATCTTGTTAGTAGATGGCAAAGCAGTTTCCTAAATAAGATTGCCCATCCTGGAAAGCTTACTTCTGTACCCCTGACCTCTTCAGATACAGATGGATTCACCCACAACCTGAAAATGCACCAGACATTTTGACTGAGGTCAGTAGTGTCAGACTCATATTTTCATAGTTTCCTCTCACAGATTCCCCTGTGATGTTTTTGTCTTTGGGACTGCTTAGTTTCTCAACAAATCTCCAGATACCTACTCGTTGGCTGTGCTTACAGCTTACTGAGCCTTCTCATTCTCCTCTTGGTTCCCAAAACCTTACAATGGGGGTTCATTGGTTTCAAGTAATAGACAATCTCTCCACCTGTTTTACCTGTAGACCCATGCCAGCCTCCTCAGTATTTCTAGTTTCTTCATTAGAGAGAGACATCAAATAGTGGTCATTCTTTTGCGAATATAAACTCAAGGCCTGCTCTTTTTAGCTCTATCAGTTCCTAAAGGCAGAAAGAACACGTGACTACCAAAAACAGAGAGAACAGCAATTTCAAGAGAAGAACATAGGGTGGCACCTGTGGCTCAGTGGGTAGGGCGCCAGCCCCATATACCAAGGGTGGTAGGTTCATACCTGGCCCTGGCTAAACTGCAAACAAAAAATAGCCAGGCGTTGTGGTGGGCACCTGTAGTCCCAGCTACTCAGGAGGCTGAGGCAAAAGAATCGCCTAAGCCCACGAGTTGAAGGTTGCTATGAGCTGTGACGCCATGGCACTCTACCAACTGAGATAAAGTGAGACTTTGTCTCAAAAAAACAAAAAAAAAAAGAAGAACATAGCTACATTAGCCTTCAGTCATGTACTAAATGTCACCAATTGTGAAATTTGAATGTACTATGAATGAATCTTTTCCATCCAAATGAACCTTTTAGACTACAGTATTAAGAGGTAGTATATCCTTCACAAATTATAGCTCAATCTTCACAATAAACTCATGACATAGATTATTCTAAAAATCTCCTTTGCAGATGAGAAAACCAACGCGTAGTATCATTGCAGACAATATAGTTAATATTGGAGATGCAGTTTGGACTAAAATAGTGGAGCTTCAGATATCATACATTTATTTACTTAGCTAATTTCCAGTTTTTCTTAAAGATGATTGAGAAGCAATCCTCAAAGATGGTAAAAAGGCCTAATATGTATAGTGATGAGATCACAATTTGGGGGGAGGGCTTGTTTTATTATTATTTCCTTTCAACTGACAAATGGACTGGTGGAGTCCAGCTGGAAAGCTATGACAGCATTTTGATCACAAATGGAGTAGAATCTCCAGAGTTGACCACTTCCTACATGGACCGCCTTCTTAAATTGACCTTAGTTTCATAGAACAGACATGCACCACAGGTACTCAATGGAAGTTCCTGTGTTTACCTCCTCCATATATTGACCAGTGTGTTACAGTCCCTTGGGTTGTCAATTTACAGAGTCTTTATTATATTTACACATGAAATTCCCTTAGCTGCTGCATGTAGAAACTTATTGGAAGCCTCAATCTCATGGACTACTATTGCTTTCATCAAGCTAAATTGTGAAGCCTCAGAATTGAGGCCATATTTATAGAAAGTGATAGAGCATTTCAGAAGATTTAGAAATTTTCCTAATAGTAATATAAGAGTCGGGAAAGTAGAATGGCATACTAATTTGCATTATAACACAGAAAGGATATTTCAAGCTATCAGCATAGAGCTATGAAAAAGTAAACCAAACCAGGAAATGGAGAAGTGTTCAAAGCCAAAAATGTCAGGCAGAGGACTATAGAACTTAAACACCTGTACAAAGGCAGGGTCACATGAAGGCATAGATATTTTGGAACAACTTTACATTCCAAGTCCAAGATGAGAAGTGTAATATTCAAAATTTGCAAAGAAATAAGGCATCAAAATATAATAGGACTAAGTAAAAGATAAAACTAGGTTTTATACTACGGAAAAATTTGGTAACAATACTATGGTAGGAATTTTCTAAAGCACTAAACCTCTTTTTCAAAGAAAAATCTCTTTAAAAATCTTGAAGTTAGGACCCTGTATACTTTAATAGACAAACACTGTCACATTTGCAAGTGAGAGATATTAATAACTACAGTAGACAATGACATTAATTGAACTGTCCCTGGCAAATCAAGATATATGTGTGAGCACTTAAACTTGCTCATGTAACTATATTTTATGTTCCCTTTCACTTCCAAAGTGATGTAGAAAGTTTCAAATCATTGAAATAAATCTGTGCAAGAGGCTACAATGTTTGCATTCCAGCCCCAGCTCAGTTACTGGCTGGTCAGTCAGACATTGACAATCACAATTTTTTCAAGCCTTTGTTTTTCTTCTCCACAGGCTTCCTTACACTCCTAAGTTTAGAGCACTGTAGAGGTGCAAATGAAGAAAAGTTCTTAATGATAAAATAAGATCACACAAACCTATTAGAATGAAAAATGTTCATGGTAGATGAGATCTGCTGCTATCTTTATAGTTATTTCGGGGCCACCAGACAGGCTCCTCAGTCCTCTAAAATACATTTCCTGGTCTGATATGTGGTAGAATTTTAAAATAAGGCACCTAATGAAATACATCAGACAAGTACCATACGAAGGATTTTCAGTATTGTATACATCTTGACCAGTATAATTTAACTGTTTTTTGCAAGAAGGATTAATTTTGAGATTATATTTTAAAGAGAAAAAATAGGAACTCGGATATCCCCACAGGTACTCAATAAAACACAAAACATGAAGTGATATAAATTGAAAACAAATTGTCCACACATCCACGTGGCTAGAAGTATATATAGTCCTACATGCAGAGAGTGTTCTGAAGAGCGATTATTAATTTAATCAGCAAGTTGTCTTGTCTAAAATGGTTTGGAATGATTGGTTTGACACACATTTTTATTCACTTGATGAAGCTGACTGGTTGATCTGGCATTGCATAGAAGCAGCCTAACGTCAATGATGTGAATATGGCAGTAGAAATTGGAGTTGATTGATGGTATTCACAAAGTGAAAGGCTTTGATGTCTGAATCCTGAAATAGTAAATCTCAGAATCCTCAAAGATTCAAATCTTCAAGGTCTTGGTGTTTGTGAGGTATTGAAGCAGAGATTCTCAGTGAGGATATTAAAAAAAAAAAACAAGTGTCAAAAACTGTTTGGAGACATGACATAATTTGTCACTGCTACTAGTTAAAACACAAAAGTGTGCACATGACTGAACATTACAAAATTCAATCTGATTCAAATTACCCCTAATTTCTGTTCCTTTGTTCTACTTTTCTTTTTTGAGAGAAAGCTATGGCCATCCATAATCTTCTTACATGCAATTAAGAGTCTCTCAGGTGGAGACATGTTGAAATTACTCTTGATGATGGACAAATTATATGGCATGGTATGTCTGAACTCAGCATTACCCAGGTGTGCACTAGTTGCTATCTGTGAATATGGCTGGTTGGCTGATATAGGATGTTTTTCCATGTTCACAGCAGGTTAAACACATATTAGACTGACTTCTCCTAATTAGCTGTTCATCTACTGACAGAAAGCTAGCCAAAATAGATAATTAATAAATATATTGTTAAATGATTTTCAACCTGGAAACTTCTGGTAAAATTGAAATTATAGAAGTTACTTCACAATTATTCTAATAATATTTAACTATAAGGAGCTAACCCAAGAAACAACTTGTTTGTATGGTACAAAATTTCATTAAACTTAAAACTCATGAACTACAATAGGATCTATACCAGTGGGAAAAAAAGGTAAAATGTTATCCTAATTCAGGAAACAAGTGGTGTCTGCCTAGAAGTAGAAGGTATAAATAGATTACTTTTAGCCAGAAGGAAAGAGATGCTACTTAGACAAATGAGCTTCAGGGCATGCACACACAAACACACACACACACACACACACACACACACACCACTCACACCCAGGTCATCTTTTTTTTCTCTATTTCGTATGCAATTTTAGTTAATGCATGTTCTTTACTGAAAGGAAGAAAGCAAAATATAAGACACAATATAAGCTAAGGGACAAAAAAATGTGAAAGATTAGAAGGCAGGCTACATTTTGTTTGTCAAATTTTTACTTTCTTGCTGTTGCTATGAAATTATTCTTTGTGGTACTTTGCTTTCTTAACATAAATTATCTCTCACCTAAATCCTTCACAGTGCATTTAGAACTAAATAAACCATTAATATGTTCATCTGTGTGAAATGTTCCCTTCACTGTTATCTTTGGCAATCATTTAACTGAATTTGATATGGAGAACACATTGACATTGTAAAGGTTAATGATGCAATGATTAACAATACTCATTTTCAAAAAATGGCTTTAGTCATTGTTTCAGAGAAAAAGGGGAACAACAATTTGTTCTGTAGTCTCTAATATCTTGGAGAAGTGTCTTACTTTTTATACTAAATGTAGAATATTATCATTGACTTCAAGCACATAAGTATGCTCTCAAATAATACATGAAGTGGCTCCTGCTGGGTCCTCTTCTATAGCTGGGCACAGAAGGGTTAAGTGAGGCAAGAAGTATTTCCCTGGCATAGAAGCAACCCAGGATCAAATAGTTGGAAAAAGACCAAACAGGTAGATACAGCCTAGTAGTGAGAGTATATGGTAACAGGTAGCGTGAGCAGCCTACGGTCTGAATTTACAAAATGAAATTCATCAGGCAGATGGATTATAGGGCAACCCGAGAGCTTGAATGTGCAATATTTGGAGTTCCTTATGGTAGCCGAGCAGTGTACTGTTAATATAAGTAAAAAGAACTATAAAAAAGGTGACTCCTAAATAAATGTTACAGGATTTAGTCTTTTAAAAGGTAATCATCTCAATAAAGGGAAGAATTCTTTATCAACATTTTACCAATGCAAAAGATCACCATTATTGCTAGCATTTATTGAGTGCTTCATATATACCAATTTTAACTTTTTCTATATGTCTCACTTAATATGTATCTCCAAAGAAGTCCCCTTAAGTACATATTACTATCATTCTCATATCACAGAAGAAGCAATCAAGACAGAGCAGTAATTTGGCTTAGCAAAAGATCACAGCATCTAAACAGCAACCTGACTACCCAGGTATAACTTGTTTTGGTAAAGGCTTGGTTCAAAACCACCATTGAACAGTATTTTCCTGCTTCTTTAATTCTTTCATCATGGTTGATCTGGGTATCATCACTGTAATGAACAGCCCTGTCTATGTCATCTTTATCATGTTATCCAGGATACTGTTCCCTGATTCTTTTCCCTGTTCATGGTTTTTATTCCTGAAAGTCATTCAAAATAATCTTTCTCACCAAGGACTATGCCCTTGAAATCATTTCTAAAATTACCTAAAACAACACCCATACTGCTGGGGAACACATTATTCATTTCAGTTTCCATTGAGGAAAAGGAAAGCTCCCTAGATATTCCAAATAGAGAGAATTTAATCAAAATTTTTGGTTCCACAGGTGATAGGAAACCCAAGGAGACTATCAGATGAGAATGAGGCATCTCAATGATTTGCAACAGGTGAAAGGCCTAAAAGAGGATGGGGAAAGAAAGTGTTTCTGGGTCTACACACCTGAGGTCATCTTACAGGAGCTGAAAACACTTCCAGGGACATCAGTTTAAGAGGGTACCACAGAAAAGTTGATCATGCCACACATCATTGTACATTTGTGGCTGAAGCACAAAGACTCAAGTCATCTCCAGAGACACCAGTGGAGACAGAGAGAATTGAGAATAGATTCTGTGTCTTCTCCCTTCCTCCTGGATTTCTTTCTGGAGCTTCTAGTAGAGTCTCTTCCCTTACCTTTCCATCTTCCAGAAACTGTCCAAATTCCATGGTTCATGATCCTCCTGCATCTTCAAAATCAGAAAATCTCCTTCTTACTCTCTGCCCACCTGACATGCTTTTTCTGATTCCCTTTTAAAGATCCTTTAGTAATACAACTACTTTGGGGCCATTTGGATAATTGATGATTAATTAACTCCATTCTGTCTTATATCTTGGTTCTACTTTGCCCTGTGAAATAATGCATTCACAGCTTCTGGGGATTTGGGTATGGACTATTCTTCCTTGCACAAAAACCCATTCTTTTAATGTACCATCTCCAACAATCTCTAATGTTGGTAAAATTTCATTGTGCTGATTTCATGCTCTATAGTAACAGACAAGCAGAAAACTCATTTTATTTATGTTGATGAAATTCAGTTGAATCTGATCCAAGCCCTTACTCATTCTTCAATGGTACATTAGTACCAAGACATCATTTTGGCTGCTTGGACAAGCCCATTCCTTGTTTTTCTCCAAGATGTTCTTTGTTCCAGACAGCTGGGTCTGCTTATGATTGACTTCTGTTTAAGTAAGGTGTCACTATTCCAAATGCCAGAATTGACTAAATGAAGGCCTACGTTCCTAGTAAATTTAGATAATGGCATATCAGTATAACAAATTTGTTCATCCCAAATGGATTTTATTTCCTCTGTTGATCACTGTTGCTCAGTTGATTTGGCAAGGATCCTATAGCTGAAAATGGCTGCATCTGAGGACTAACCTACGATCTGGAATCCACTCTAAGGTTTTTGTCTTGGAATTAGGTTCTGGATTTTAATTCTCACATTGTAATCCTGTCTGCTTGCCATTTGACTGATTCTTACATAGACAAATTTGGAGTTAGCTACCTACCTATCAGGCACAGAGAAACACTATTCATCACTTTCTCCAAATTATCTTTTTGATCATATTGTTCTGATAATTTAATTGGCAGCAAGCTAAATACTTGTCAGTGGGCAAACCTATGTAAAGGCTTGAAATAGTACATTTTATTCAATGGATCAGAAATTTTCAATGTACATAATCACCCTACTACAAAAAACATTTCCAACATCTGGCTTTATCTAGGGGTCCTCAAACTATAGCCACATGAGGCAGTGTGATTGTATTTGTTCCCATTTTGTTTTTTTACTTCAAAATAAGATATGAGCAGTGTGCATAGAAATTTGTTCATAGTTTGTTTGTTTGTTTTTTAACTATAGTCTGGCCCTCCAATGGTCTGAGGGACAGTGAACTGGCCCCCTGTTTAAAAAGTGTGAGGACTAATCTGTAGAAATTCATGTGCTTTGGATTTAATTGTGTGTGCTTAGTTATATAATATGCTTGACACACTATAGATTTAATTTATATGTTCAAGCACACAATTTACTAAAATTGAGGGCAATCATAATGATTTAGTAAAAAAGCACATATTTGACTACCTATGTTAGAAATGTTCCCACTTTTTAGCTCTGTGATTTCAGACAAGTAATTTAACCTCTCTGCTTACATACTTTTTATACGTATTAGTAAAATAAAAAAAAATACTACTACTTATTTCATAAAATCAAATCAAAATAAAGTAAATTAGTAGATGAAAGACACTTAAAATAATGCCTTTCAAGAAAGAAAAACCATATGTTATTGGTGGTCATTAAAATAATTGCCTTCTGACTATTTCATTCAGAATAATTTTTTTTTCACGAAGTTGGTTGGTTGAGTAGGATTATTATGCTATTGTATGTACACTTAAACACAGATGGTGACCCATTGTTCTCTGTGCCTGACCCTTCCTGCAGGCAGAAAGCTTTGGAGCTGGTCCATGATCTGTCTACAGGGCTCCCTTTGGTGATATATTCTTCTTTGATTTACTCCTTAAACTTTTCATCTTAACTTAAAACCCCTCCATCTTCAAGTAGAGAATGTAGAGGCCTTCATCTATGTTTTCCCTTTTACATGGCTAGACATATTCTAAAATAATGAATAATCAAATTAGAAAGAGAGATGAATTTTAGAAACTCACCACAAAATGTTCAACAGTAATCCTGGAGAGCAAAACTAAGTTGCTTTCATGAGAGAACAAAGGCATGGCCACCTACCTGGTGTACTTTAGGGGTACATAGAAAAACTTATATCTATCCAAATATTTCATCTAACATACTAAGAATAATGCTTCATTGGCGATTTAGAAATCACTAAAACAAAGCTTTAGTGATTTCTAATCTAGTACTTTTTTTTTTTTTTTTTTAGCATTTTATAATTTTGAAATGCCTTTTAAGGAATAAAACCCTTCTTATCTCAACTGGTAGCTTTCTGGGACTTATACTGTAGTAAGTTTGGGTGCAGTTTTGTGGAAAGTGGCTAAGCCTGAGGCACGTAAGCATATTGAAAAGGTATTCAAGGCAAAGGTACAGAGTTAAATGGACAAGTTTGGGGGCTAAAGCTTCAAAGAAAAACTGGATTTTCAACCAATAATTATTAGTATAGGCACCAAATGGAAATAAACCAAACTTTGTTTTCCAGTTAAGATTTAGCAGGTGATATACTTAAGGGCATGAAACCCAGAGTGTGAATACACCTCAATGCTCTTCACACAAAAATCATAGCTTTCTTGTTGGAAAGAAAAATATTACCCTGTTTAACCAAGTGAAGATTTACTCTTCTTTGCTTATCTATGCATTTCATAGATAAAAGGCACTAGCAAGACAGGAAGTAAATGAGTAATATCCAATATCGATAAATGTTATGAAGAAATAAAATAATAAAGAATTAGACAGTAGTTGTTAATTTTGAAACTATTTTACTGAACCTTAAAATATATTATATATTAGATGATGTCCATAGCTCAGTGGATAGGATGTCGGCCACATCCACTGAGGCTGGCAGGTTTGAACCTGGCCCAGGGCCAGCTAAAACAACGATGTCAACTGCAACAAAAAGATAGCTGGGCGTAGTGGTGGACGTCTGTGGTCCCAGCTACTTGGGAGGCTGAGGCAAGAGAATAGCTTAAGCCCAAGAGTGTGAAGTTGCTGTGAGCTGTGACTCCATGACAGCCTACCCAGGGTGACAGTTTGAGACTCTGTCTAAAAAAAAAAAAAAATATATATATATATATATAAAATATTGATTTGTACAATTAACTGAAAATATACTATGCATTACCTTGAGCAACAAAACTCTACATTATTTATGTATCTGTATATGTGTGTTTGTTAGTTTTGGATCCATTTGTCTTATTTATTTTCTCTTTTTTAAAAATAAAGAAATGATTTAACCCATGACAAGTCAGAAACTTCTCTATCTTTTCCCACAGAATGCTTTGGCCTTGAAAACGTCATTCACAAAGATATACAAATGAATAATAACAACTGAAATCAACATCCTCCCCAAATCACACTTATTTAATCATCACCTTAGCTGCAAAACAATAATTTCTGGGGTTTTTGAGTTTGGATATTCAGTTGGAAGGGCATCTATTGGGAACTTTTCCCAGTGCCCTGGAAACCACACAATTTAGGTGCAAAATGTTCCCTATCATGTGTGACCTGTGTCTTTTCTCTCTGGCTTTTGTTTTCTCTTCTAAGTCATCTTAATATTTCTTTCCCTGGATTATACTGTTGCCTAGCAAAACTCTTTCCTCATGCTAAATACTCACATTTCTCCTGGCTTCCTCCTACCGTAATTATCATTTTTAAAACTAAAACTCTTTATGTTAAACTAGTTTCTCATTAGAGCAATGGTCTTCAACTTGGTTCATATTCAAACTTTTCTGTTTTCTGGCCCTGGTGTTTGGCAAGGGCAGAAGAGTCAAAGACAGCATTCCAGTTCTTCCCTCCACCAACCCCATAAGGTGTTGACCTCTCTACTGAAATGTATTGAAAATAGATCTGAACATGGATGATTTCCTTTCTCCTTAGTGTTAACTATCCCATTCTTAAAGATTGCTTTGGTCTTTAAAAGGAAATTTAAAAACATGTCAGAAATGATTTAAAGGTGATATGCCTCAAATTTGATTCCATGGACTTAATGCTAGGCAATTTCTTTTCTATATCAGTAACTGTTTTTCCTTTTAGTAGGCAGTGAATGAAATCCTATTGCCAAATATTTTTGAGAGGCACATCATTTCATTGGTTCCCCCATAGTGCTGTGCAGTATACCTAACAATTCTCCTTTATTGAAGCTCAAAAAAATTGAGATTTTTAAAAATTTGTCTCATCCAAAAGGTCATCAGAAACTTTAAATCTAGTTGAGAAAACCAAACACACATTTAAATGTATCTTAGTGGTTCTCAATTTTTTAGGCTGACTACAAAACAACAACCATATTAGAAAAATGCAGATCCCTAGGCCTTATTTTAAGAACTGGTAGTTTTATATTTCCTTTGTGTTTTCCTAGAATATGCATGTTCATCAAGCTGCCTTCATGTTTATGCTGTAAATAACTTTCTAAGTTTCAGTGTCCTCATATATAAAACAGCAATACTACTCTACTACAAATTTATTATGATAATGCAATGTTATAATTTATATAAAGCACTTAACAGTGCCAGGTATATGATAAGTGATATCCATAGTACATACATTATATGACAAATTATACAGTACTTCATTACATTGTATTCTATTACAAATGAATACAAAACATTTTAAGTCAAGAAGAATCTTAAACTAAAACAAGTGAAGAGATGCAAAGAAATTGTCAAGGTCAGATGGAGTTAATTAAATAATACTTCACTGTGTTGGTGAGTTTTAAAGGGCTATGAATCAGCAGCAAAAGAAAAAAAAAAGCAATTATTCCTCCTAAGGAAAATGACATTTTATAATATGTAAGAACATCATAACTGACTAATTTGACTGAATCACCTTGTCTTTCTTATAAAAAGTTTTAGTTTTATGACAATGTATTATAATATTGTAAGATTTCATTTGAGAAATTATTTTTAAGAACCATCTCATATCATTAAGATATTCTGGTTCATGTGAATATTTAGTTAGTTGATTAATTAAAAGGCAGAGTAGTATCAATGCAAAGCTACCCTTGATAAATGCTATGTAGACATAAAGCAATGGGATGTGAAGAAAGCACCTTGGCTTTTATGAGCATCTTTGGAACTGGTGCTAACAACAGGGATTTTGCAATCTTCAAGGAACACAGCTGTAGTCAGTTGGCTAACTACTCTGGGTTAAGAAAATGTGCCAACATGTATATTGTCTGGCTTTCAGGATCCCAACAATGTCGAGATCACCTTCTGGTAACTTGGGCACATAAGCTTTTCAAGTCTATAGAAGTAATCAAAAAAATGGTCTAAGACAGAAAAACAACAGTGACAATGACAACAATGGCACTCAAAAGGACTTACAGGATGCAAGTTTTGTACTTCTCTAAGCAGGCAGGTTGTAAAGAGCTCCAAGCTCTCCAAACATTGATGTTCATGCTGGCCTTCTTTCCCAAATGGAAAGGACTTATTTAATTTAAAACAGAATTTAAGGATCTATAGTAATTCTAAACAATACCAGACATTTGAAATGACAGCCTGAGGTTAAGTCCTTACATATGAACTCTATTTTGAGTTTTCACATAAAAAATTCTATTAATATATATTCATTGATTCATACTTAGTATCATAAATATTTATTGAGTTTCCACTATGTGCTTGATAAGGATATATATGTCATGGGAAAATGAAGATGAATATAATCTTTGTCAGAGCAAAAGTGTGTCTGATCCAGGGGAGACTGGCGTGTGTACAAATGTAATAGAAAACATAAGTGATAACTGATTTTTAAACAAAAGGATATTTGCATAAAGTCTGGGCATTAAATAAAAGATCTCAATGGAGGTAGTGACTATGATAAATCCAAAAAATATAGAGAAAGCTTTCAGTCTACAGATGTAGAGAATGAGTGTAAGCCGTAGGTGATTGTATCACGTGAACTCACTCCCACCTGTAGCAAATCACCCAATTAAAGAAAGGAAGAAAACACCTTTCTGTCTGGGTGATCATAAAAGCACTTTAGGAAAAGATAACCTAGAAATAATTCCTTACAGTATTTTATAAAACAACTGCAACTTTAAAGTAAAAGAAACATTTCAGAAAGAAGCTATGACATTATCAAAGGCATGGCGTAGAAAGCTTACAACTAATGATTTGGGAAGGGAAAGGCATTCCTGTTAATCCCTGGTAGACCTATCTCCTGTACAGTGACACTTCAGTGTGAATAATGGGAAAGGAGATGGGGAATAGGCAGGGGTACCCTCAGGCCTCCTTTCCACTGAGGGCATCTCAGAAGGTGTCTGGGATGGTTAAACCAAGGTGGCTTATGCAAGGCCAGCTTTAGCAGAGTGTGACCAGTGAAGGGGAATAGGGATTTACACTCAGAAAGCTAATGTTCTGTTGTCTTACAACTAAAAATGATTTTATCTTTGATTTTCTGCTTTGTAAGTAAAATCTGTTGGGACAATTGAACATTGACTTGAAATCTTGGCTTATGGGCAGGACCATCTCTCAAGATCTCCCTGCCTCCCCAGCGTATCTCAGCATTGGCCTCCAGCGCACTGGAGTGGGGGCTTGTCCAGCCTTTCTCTTTCGTCCCCTCCCCGGGACTGCTACAGCTCTCCTCCTATAGAAGAGTCTAGTTCTTTCTTTTAGAGAGAAACCTCTACTCTGCCACATCCTCCACCTCTACTAATGTCTGGGCACATTATGAGGAGACTCAGGGTTGCACACTCCTCAGCACTTCTGGGCAGGGTGTGGTGGCACAATCATTACCCCAAGCTGGCATCCCTACAGTTGCTAGGCAAGTGTCTCAGTAGCCTGAGGCTCTAACTTACCTCAGATTCAGATGCTGAGCAAGTCCTTGTTTGCAATCCCTTGAGGGTCATCTGTCTTCCATAAATTGGAATGACAACTTGAGGGAAGGCGAGATTGACCTTCTCAACCCATGGCCAGAAAAACACATCAGTTCAGCAGCTGACTACAGTGGGAACCCCACAGCTGGTGAATCGTGTATGCACACTGATTCCTAGGCCTCTGTCCTGGGTGCATTTGAGGCCCTACGTCAGTCCTGCCAAAATCTCCATGTCCCAAAGAAGATAACATTACGTAGCAAATTAAACAAAAACAGAAACAAAAAAGCATGCTACGTCAAGAGTTCGTTAAAGAAAATATGTTATATTTTAGTACTTTTTATATTTTTGGTTTAAAATGTTTTGTAAACACCTGAGGACAAAGGCATTATCATCTCATTCTTGATCTTTTAGAACAAGAAGCACTTTTATTTTGTACTGGGCTATCCAATTATGTGGCTGGCCCTAACTATATCTCAGCCTCTTGTGCATGAAGGTGAGTCAATGTAATGAATTCTTACCAGCAGAACATGACTGGAAGTGAAGTGGGTCACCCATAAGCCAAGGAAATGAAGAATACATGGGCCTTCTCTTTTTCTTGGTACATTGTCTGGTTAGAGAGAAAATTGAGTCTCCAGATTGATGCACTGTGGGACCTTCAATGTCTACAAGATGCTGAACTTCACTCCAGCCCCAATCAAGCCCCACGGACCCATTAGGCTCTAAATTCAGTGAAAAATAAATTTTAGTTGTGTTAAGTCACTGAAATTTGGGAGTTCTCATGTAATTACTCTTCCTCAACTTAATATAGGTTATAAAACCAGTTACAAAAATGGAGCTTGCCTGGCTCTACTCCTACCCAAGATGTGAGAGCTCTGTCTTAAATCAAACTACGCTAAATTTCTTTTGGAAGCCCTAGGACGTGTATTGCATTTATTCTTAAAGTTGTATTATCCGAAAATCATGGAGATTTTAACTACTGCTCTTCCCTTGTTGTTGTCTTTTTTTTTTTTTTTTTTTCTTTTTGTAGTTTTCACATATTACAGAGGTACATTGTATGTACCTGTATGCTTGGATACATTGTACAATGCTGAAGTCAGGGCTTTCCAGGTGTCCAGCACCAGGACAGGGTTCATTGTACCTGGGAGGTATTTGCCCCTCATCTCTCTCCTGATTCCCCCACTTCTTGGTTTCCAGTATACTTTATATCTCTTTGTGCCCATGTGTACCTATTTTTTATCCCCCACTTATTAGTGAGAACATGTTTTGACATGCTTTCAAAAAAAGGTAAGGACACTGTTGAACCTTGGAAGCAAATCCAGAAGAGTAGGATTGGAACACATAGTCATGAGAGGGAGCGAGCAGTGAAAGTATCCTCACTTACAAACTGGGAACTTAAAACCAGCAGAACATATACAGCAATGTGACTCATCACTTCAGTTGTTTTTATGGCATCCAAATGAAATTTGAGAATATGGACTTGGAGTAAAGAGAAAGAAATACTCTAGATGTGTAGGTTCCAAAAGGAGTCATCCCTGTTTGTCTGAGCTTCCAACTCCTTACATGTTTAACTTCACTCATGGACATATGTGCTACCACTATGTAAAAGGTTGAACTCTGTTAGAAACATTAAAAGAGAATTAGCCACATTTGCAGATAAAAGGCACTTTATCATTCTATTTCTAAGTTCCCTAATTATCCAAATATTAAGGTAAAAAATTATATCTAAACTCCTGCCTCTGTGAAAACACTTCATAACCATGAGGAAATAAAAATATCTAAAGAATACACAAGTATATAATTGCATTTTTCATAACCCCTGCAAGAAAAAAGAAGTTTCCTAGATTTAATCGTCTGTTTCATCTAAAAAGTGAAACTAAGGTGTGGGTTCGTTTTATAATTGTTAATGTTTTGGTTACAGGTAGTCTTCACTTGGCACAGTAGTATGGGTCTGTAGAAATGATCACATAACCTGAAATCATATAAAGGGATTGTAATAATCATTGTGAACTATTCTGATTATTCTGTGGCCTTTAATTTTTTTGTCAAAACATGAAAGCATTGTTAATTATAGATTTATAGGGGAATAAAAATAGTAAGACTAATATTTTTATACACTATAATTTAAAACATCCGAGTTAAAAAGTAGTGTGAACATTGCTTCCCTTCTTGTTATAAAACTCATAATAAAGAGCAAGTATTTTTTTCCATGATTTGGCAGAGTATTTATTATACTCTTTTCTAAGTCTGGTTCAGCTTCTAATATTTAACCCCTTACACTTAACAGTGGCATGAAATATTTCAAAGTGTTTTTGTTGTTGTTGTTCTTGCTGTTTTGGGATGTTTGTTTTTTGGGTGTGTTTGTTTGATTTTGTTTTTTTGCTTTTTTATGTTTTGGCTATTATCACTTTCTCTAGAACACCTTTTTTTGTAACAACCACTTTTCTCATTTATATTGAAAAGTTGGCCTTTCCTGAGTTACTCTGGCTGTATACTGAGAGACGCTGAGTATAAACTCTGTCAACACTCCCCCACTCAGCTATTTCTCCTTTAAATTTAATATATGTACAATTCAAATTTCACTTCCATCATCATCACACTTTTTTGCTGCACTCTTTTAACTGTTCACCAGTTCTCTCTTTTTCTTCTAAAACACCACATGGACTTAACAACAGGAAGACAAATAGATGGTATAACCACAGACTCTGCTGTGTGTGAGAGAACTAAGTAACAGATGTGCAGTGAGTAATAAGAAGTCACTCAACTTGATGTGCAGCTGCTATTTATGTGGTGATTTCTGGACTGAAGAGCTATAGCAGTGAAGCTTTCTATCTAATTCCTCATAGTTAATATACCCGGGGAACTGAAATCTTAACCATTTTGTTGCACTGATGTTATTTAACTATTTTTTCCTGTTTGCTTCAGATAAATCCCTGAATCCATATCTCATTTATGTTGTATGTTAAATGTACAAAATGTTGCCTTGTCTATCTCAATGACTTTTGTTGGAATCCAGAGAACTGATACTTTCTCCAAAGTTGTCAGTTTTTCTTTCTGTTTTTTTGTTAACCCAAACAAATATATGATGGAATCATATATATCTTCTGTTACTATGACAGCTTTTCAGCATACGGAAAAAATATTTTTGCCATTTTATTTCCATCATAACTACATCCATTCATCTTACACAAACAACTCTGCTTCTATGTATTGAGTCTGAAGGGTAAATATCTTTTTCCTGATGTATAACAGCTACAAAAGAACAAAAGTAGACAGAAAAGATCATCTAGACAAATTGGCATACTATCTTCCTAGTGCTACATTAGTCCACAACCTGGTCACTCGTCTGACCTCACTAATCTAAACGTGTCAACAAAAAAGTCACGTATTTAGTTTCAGATGCCCATTGAGAAACTAATATGATGCCTACTTAGACCACAGTGGAAAATGGAAATAGTACAGAGAACTGAGGCTTAGCCTATCCAGGCAAAAATTTAGACAATACTTTTATTACATCTACAAACTTTCTCCTAGCCATACTTACTCCTTTTGAAAATCTATCTGGGTTATTTAAAAATATAAATTTGGGCGGCACCTGTGGCTCAGTGAATAGGGCACCAGCCCTATATACCGAGGGTGGTGGGTTCAAACCCGGCCCTGGCCAAACTGCAAGAAAAAAAAAAAATAGCCGGGCGTTGTGGTGGGTGCCTGTAGTTCCAGCTACTGTGAGGCTGAGGCAAGAGAATCATCTAAGCCCAAGAGCTTGCTGTGACGCCATAGCACTCTACAGAGAGTGACAGAGTGAAACTCTGTTTCTAAAAAATAAAATAAAGTAAAATAATTCACCAATTACAGCTCTGTCTAACTACTGATACGAAATACTCTTAGATTTTACCCCCTGTAATTGTATGTGTGACACAGTATCTTGATCACCTGCTCCTATTCTTGGAATGACCATGAGAACATTTTAAGATTTTAATAGCTCCCTTATCTGATCCCTTTCATATTCCCCAAGTAGCTGCTGAGATATTTGTTTTGTTTGGACCAAATCACCCTTCCTTATTTTTATAGCCCAGAAAAGTGCTCTGAATTTTGGTGATACATTGGTAATGTTTGAATTAGGGAAGTCTTATCCCAGTTCTTCAAATAATCTCCTACATTAGATAAGATATAACATCTCATAATTTTAAATATGAATAGTTCTTTAAAAAGATTCTCTTCTCCTCTTACTCATGAGAAGACAGCATCTCAGAGAGTATAACCAATTTTCAGGAATAGCTGGTTTAGGAAGAGTCTGGCCTAGAAATATGATCTTTTAGGATAATGATAAGTTAACACTAAGTCTATTAAACTCTCAGAAACTTTGTTTATTGTCCCTCATGTGAGAAACATACCATCCCTTCTTACTTCATAAAGTTATTTTAAGTAATTAAAAAAATATGTCAAACATTTGATAAGCAAAAGTTTCCACATTAATATGCAATATTATTAATTCAGGTCCTTCCACAACCCCCTTCTTTCTACGGAAACACAGATGATCATTAGTCCATTCTATTTTCTTAAATTGGATTTTGATTACTAAGCCCTCCCCAATTCTTTTTACACTGTAATTATATCTCTTTACTTCGTAAACAAATAGCAATCTGTGTGCATATGCTGATACCACAGCAGATTTTTCCCAATCTAAAATCACCTAGAAATAGATGCAGAGAATGTACCATAATGGAGCGATAGACATCTTGGGACTAAAATCAAAGCACAATCACTGTTGGAGGAAATGAAGGCAGGGATCAGAAATAGAGACTAGGGGGAAGTGAAAACAGAGTGAGGATTACTCATTAGAGGAAATGGAAAGCGGCAGTCGTCACGCATCCAATATATACCCTTACTGGGTCTAGTTACATACGTTTTTTTACTTTTAACATTTACAAAGTATGTCAATAAGATAGTTGGAGTCACTCATCCACAGCAAGTAGAGCCAGAATTTAAACCAGATCTGTCTTTTTATCATTGCAGATACATAAAATCAAAACCTAGAATACCCCAGTGACCCTGATTTGATTAATTTACATTGTATGTCTGTATTGAAACACCGTATGCACCCTGCAAATATATACCATTATTATGTATATATTTAACCCATAATTAAAAATAAAGAAAATTAAGTTAATAAATAAAATAGTAAAGCAGCAGGTAGCAGAGAACAGCAGCAACTGATTTGGGGGAGGTTTCTAGGGCAAAATATATAAGAAAGGATAATGTTTCCATAGACTCTGACAAGGACTTCCTGAGGGACAATTGAGGCACTTAACGATGATGTATGACTGCTGGGACTGGACCAGAGCCCCAACCCTGCTGCGGTTCCAGGCGTAAAGCTAAAGACCTGGGGAAAAGTTCCTTACCAGCCATGAGGCCAGTGAAGGTGGACTGAGGAGTCCAGATGATGTCCTGAGACACTAAAGTTCACCTGCTGTGATTTTTGAAAATGCAACTAATTCTAGTTTTCCTCATCAATTTTCACTTCTGTTTATCTTACACATACTCATCAAAAAAAATCTCAAGTAAAAATCTCCAGGCCATATTTTATGTTTCCAAATATCTAATAGATATTTCTACTCAAGGGTTTCATGGTAAATCATACAAAGTAAGTACAAAGAAATCTTTAATATTTCCCCCAAAGTTGGGTCTTTAGCACTGTGACCTGGAAATGCTTGTACCCTCCCTTTTTTCAGTTCCCATAGACTATCTACAGTAAGTACTATCACTTCTGTCTTCTAAATACCTGTATATATTCATCTACTATTTCCTGACTCCACTCCCACTGTCATTAACATTCATCTCATGGGTCATTTTTTTTTATTAAGCTGTTAAATACCAACTTTTCATGCCAACTCTTAAACCTAAATCCGTTCTTTACACTTTGGCCAGAACATCTTCTATAAAAGCAGAGCTGATTATGTCACCCCCAGAGGTAGTTTTCCATTCAAATTAAATAAACTTCAAATACATTCACACTATAATTTTGTGAAAGATGCCCCTGAAGATGTGGAGGACACAGCCTGCTAAGCCTGTGCCAATAAGCTAGGATTTCCTCACAACATGTTACTGTTTGAACTGTATCTCTCATTCCTAATCCTTATCATGATTAGAAGTAATATTTTGGGCTAAAAATTATTCTAAATACTACATTTCTTAATAATCTGTTAGCCGCATTAAAAAAAAAACTAATCTGTCTAGCCCACCACTGTATCTTTATATCCTAGTATAATACCTTGTTTGTGGTTTGGAGAGTGTTGATAATCCTTTGAGGATCTCCAGCTTGTTTTTCACGGCCTTTACTTTTGTGATGCCTTCTCTGAAAATACTAGCCCCCCAAATATCTTGATTCTCTGACTTAGTCAGGAATTTATGATCTGCACTCTCCCTTCTAAGTACTGATACTATTCTACTCCGTCTAATTCATAGCCTTATGCCATTACGTCTTTAGATATCAGCTTTAGTGGGGTCATAGACAGACTTCTGGAATTGAGTTCAAGTTTGTATTTTTGGGGTGTTCCCAACAGAGGCTAGCACTGTGTTGTGTGCACAGAAAGAAATCAACACTCATAATGTGAATGAATAAATGAATAAATAATTTGCAAGTAACTTCAAGTTTCAAGTAGTTAAGGGGTAATGAGAAATATTCTGAACAAATGTATCTTTTATTGTCTTGGAATGAATCAAAAAAAAAAAAGATAAAAGAAGTAAGGCTTTATGGCATTGTCTTTCATGGCATCTACAAATATTCTACTATATGAGATCTTGACTTTTTTTTTTCCTTTGAAATTTGACTTGTCATTACGTTCTGCTTCTTTTTTCTTTCAAATTTCATAACTTTGAATTTCTTTGTTTTCAATTTTATTTTGTTTTGTTTTATTTTATTTTATTTTTGAGAAAGAAATATCTCAAAATTACTTAAATTTTGAAGAAAAAAATTATAATTCTCTTATCCTAGCCCACCAATTTCTTTATTTTTATATATTTCCTTTCTGACTATTTTTTATAAGTTAATATGCTTACATTGTAATTATAGCATACAAATAAGTTTGTTTGATTGTTTCATAGTTTGATTTGAAAAAGTAATTATTCCATGAAAATTTGTGTTCCTTATATAAAAAACAAAGTTAGAAAAAAAATTTATATAAAGAAAATTAGATTTATTTTTACTAAATTGTATTAGTTTTACACTTGGTGGGCAGTTAACCAATGTAGCTGCTAACATTTCTTTTCCATCTTAGCTTCCAAAAGGCTATTAACATTTCTGATATGTTTATCTCCATTTGTTTAATAGACAATGACTGCTAATATTTTTTGAAGACCAATGTCCTAGTAGAAAAAGCAAAGTGTTAGGGTTGGATAAAGATACATGTTTAGCTAGTGGTTTTCACCCTAGCTGTGTAATCTAACTATTTGAGCCTTAGTTTCTTTATTAGTAAAGTAGTTACAAGTCCTATTTTGAAGAACGTTGTGAAAAAACACAAGTAAACCACACAGCAGAGTAACTTAGATTCTGCATTTGTCCCTGCTCCTGTTCACGTCTACCTCTTACCCTGTCTTTATATGTTTTTCCAAACTCTTCATCCTTCCCAACCTTTAACTTCACACATTTTCAAAGTAACTGAAATGAAACAAAGATAAATGTTTTCCATTTGCAGGTGAAAAGGTGTAGTTCTATTAGTGTTATTTTTTTCTTTATAAACATAAGAAGGAATTGTATTAAAGCATGTAATCCTAACAATAATTTTAAATGGAATAGTGATCTTTAATAATAATAGCAGCAGCAGCAGCAGCAATAAAAACAATCACAAAACCTCCCATTTATCAAAAGCTCATTATGTAGAAGGAATTGTCCTAATTATTTTACATACATTATCTCCAATACTTAGAAACAGTACAGGGTAATCACAAGCTCATAATTTGCAAGAAGGAACAGATTCATATGCCTGAGGCTACACAGCGAGTGAATTTGAGAGACCAGTACCTATTTAGAAATTCCTAGCTCTAATTCCTGAGCTTTACCTAGTTTTCTGCATTTTTGCCCAAATAAACATTTACAAATCAAACTATAGTACATGTCTTCACTCACTAGTGTACAAAAATGGTGAATTAAAGCCGACAGACAATGACACCAACAACATAGTGGAAGGAACCTTTAATTGCCAATTGGTGGCGAGAACTCAGGTGGCTCAAGGCGTAAAATGCCGAATTCTAGGGAACAGTTCTTTCCAAACTCTTTTATACTTTTTTCTTCAGCTCAGTATCAGCTGCATAGTTACAATTACAATAAAGAGGACAAAGAGTTAATGATTATATTTCTCAAGAAACCAGCGTGCTGTTATTTGTTACATAGTTTGTTCGGCTCAGTGTAAAGTTTGTTCTTATCTTTGGAGGAGGAGCTCTTCTGCAGCTGCCTGCTGCTTTCTCAGGATCATTAAGAAGTATAAGATTTATTTCTCCTTCCTCAATAGAAACATTCATTAAAAATGAATAAAATTGCTATTTACAAACATCTGCATTAAATCATACACACTTTCATAAATTACACGCACACAACTCATTTTGGGACTTGAGCAGTTTTTAAGTATAGAAGATTCAGGAGACAGTAGTGGTTAAGTCTTCCCGAGCTTCTGTCAGCATACAATCCTGGTAACTGTTCCAAAGATTTTAAAGCACTCCTGTTGTCATTGGAGACATGATTGACAAAAGGCTGCAAATGGAGTATTGCACTGATTTTCTTGCTATCTGAGGCAGTGTCTAGCACTGACAAAGAGATCAGGGTATTTAAACCTATGTCAAAAGAAATAATTATCCTTCTTTGTTAATTAACAACGATAAGTTATATCGATTGAAGCTTCAACAACTCAAGGATGTAAATATTTAATGTGCATATATTCAGTCATTTTTGTGGATAATTTGACTTAATATCATTTATTCAGACCCTATTATATTTTAGACCCAGCACTTGGAACAAAGGATGCTAGGACGACAAGGACGGTGCTTGGTTTTACTGCCTTGTATTTCTACAGTGAAGAACATTTTGTGAAGAACAGTTATGCCCCTTTATTTATAGTGTATACTGTGTACACTGTGGTATTAGTCTACCATGGGAGTCTATAGAAGAGGTGGTGATTAGCTGGGGCATAAGAAAGATACATCTAAGATGAAATAAGAAGGTCATACAGGACTTAATCAAGAATAGAGGGACTGGAAAGGGAATTCCAGAGTAAAATAGTGGCATTTTGAAAAAGCTTTGAGTAGAGAAAGAACCTATGAAAATTGGGTAACTACCAAAAAAGGAGATAATAAAGTACCATCTATTAGAATCTTATTTAAAATTTGTTTTAAAAGGGTTACAATTCAGTTTAGATGCCATTACATGCAAGAAGCTGCAACTCCATTCAAACTGGTCAGACCTTAGGGAAAGTTATGGATTCACGTAAGTAGTGAGAGGTTAAAAGGGCTTTGGGGTGACTCGATCCACTGTCGCTGCTGCTGTTTCTCTGAGACTCCCTTTTTTGTACTCTTCTCTTTAGGTTGGTTTCCTGGTGATGTGGAATCTCTTAATAGGGAATAAATGGCTTTAGAATTCCACAATATCCAGAATAAGTGTGTCTCACATGGTAACTTTCTCTGGTGATGAACAAGAGCTCATTTCCTGGAGCCTATTTTAAAAAAATCATCTTCTATTTTATTGAACTGAATATGCTTCTCTCTCTATATATATGAACCAAATCCTTTGACAGGCTTAATCAGCATAGGATTGAAGGAACTAGTGATTATGGTAAAGGGAATAAGATTAACCCTGAACCAAACAGGTCAACCTGTTGATTGGCCAGAAAAGCAATGGAGGAAAATAGTATTAATTATCCCTAGCCTCACATTATTTATGTAATAGACAGTGGCACCTAAAAAATAATACTGGAAAATGGCATAGGATAAATAAATGGAAAGCAGAAGAGTAATATTTCTCACTGGAATTTTCAGAAAAAGAGGCTTATATTTTCATTTTAGGAAGATCACAAATTCTGTAATATGGAGAATATATAGGTGAAGAAAGATTGAAAGGGTAAGAAACAGATTACTTTAGGAGGATTTTCTTTTTGCTGTTATCGACTTAGGAACTGATGGTGTCTAAGCTAAAGAGACAGGAGATGTTAAGAAGCAACAAATTAATTGATCAGTTTTCTAACCTGTATTTTGAATTGAGATATGTGGCATTGGACAAAAGAAGACAAATTTGTGTTTACTCACATCTTTCACAAGATGCCAGGCTAGTTACGATGTTTTCTTTTAAACTATTTATACTTAGCTAATGATAGTTTTAACAAGATTATGTACTTCTGTGCAACTTACTAGGTAAACATCATGTGTGTATGGCATTTGATTCAATTTCAAGGTAACATGATTTGAGTTGATAATGTTTTAAATAATTAATGTATTTCATTATGTTCAATATTATACTAACATTTCTTTATCTCTTTTGTTGCCCATTATAATTTTTCCTGAGATGAATATTTTGTGAAGAATTTCTTTTCTGTGTTTTCATTTGTTTTCTTTACAGGGATTCTATAAATTAATGCAATTCTGTGTTTCTGCCTCTTAGTTCTCATCACAGAAGTATCTAGTTAATTATTAGGTAGTTGTCTATTAATTCTGTCTTTACCGTAAAGATATAGCAACCAGCATTCTCTTATTTATAGCAGCACTCTCTATATGAAGCACAAATATTTATTAAACTGTGAATGATACAAATATTTTATTGTTTACTCCTATACTATATTACATATTGTGTGCATGAATCTACATGTGTGTATATGTACATGTATAAACAATTGGGGCTATTTATGGCAAATACTCAAATGACAGTTGATAAGAATTATAGTGAAGTCTAGTTCAGTAAGCTATGAGAAAACATGATTGTTCTAGTAAATTCCAAAAATAAAAATCCTTTATATTCTTGCTTTTCTCATTAAAAAGTAAATCTTTCTTAGAGATTTGGAAAGATTCCCCCATCTTCTTTCCAAGACTAGTTTCTTATTGCCTGTAACCAACATTAAAATTGAATAGTTTTTCTTCCTAATTCTCAAAAGCTACATTTAACAACTTGTTTTAAAAAAGAAAGAAAGAGAGAGAGAGAGAGAGACAGACAGATAAAGAGGAAAGAGGGAGGAAGGGAAGGAAGGAAAAGAAAGAAAGAAAAAAACTTGTTCAGAGTTTTGTACTTAAAACTTTTTTCCTGAAGGAAAAATAGCTTTTTAATAAAATTGTATATTCAGAAATGAAATGAAAGCTTATTAATGTTTAAATATTTTAGTGTAGTCTAAAAAACCATGCCATTATTCTCTGTTTTTTATTAATAACATGACAGTGAAGGATGTTTGGAGAATACTTAGAGATCTAAAAATAGACTTGCCATTCGATCCTATAATTCCTCTACTAGGTTTATACCCAGAAGACCAAAAGTCACAATATAACAAAGACATCTGTACCAGAATGTTTATTTCAGCCCAATTCATAATGGCTAAGTCATGGAAGAAGCCCAAGTGTCCATCGACCCACGAATGGACTAGCAAGTTGTGGTACATGTATACCATGGAATACTATGCAGCCTTAAAGATAGATGGAGACTTTACCTCTTTCATGTTTACATGGGTGGAGCTGGAACATATTCTCCTTAGCAAAGTATCCCAGGAATGGAAGAAAAAGTATCCAATGTACTCAGCCCTACTATGAAGCTAAACTATAGCTTTCACATGAAG
>CAUYPK010003243.1:0-74951 GCA_963574355.1 Loris lydekkerianus
CTGCAACCAGGCCAAACCATCACAGCAGAGTCCTATTGTGAGGAAATTGATGAAATGTACCGAAAATTGCGTCAGCAGCAGCCAGCACTGGTCAACAGAAGAGGTCCGATCCTGCTCCACGACAACGCCTGACCGCACGTCTCACAAATCACCGTCCGAAAATTAAAGGAATTGAGCGTCGAAGTTCCGCCCCACCCACCATACTCCCCAGACCTCTTGCCAACCGACTACCATCTTTTCAAGCACTTCGATAACTTTCTCACCGGTAGAACCTTTGCCAATCAGGACCTAGCAATAACGGCCTTCGTTAACTTCATCACATCCCAATCCCAAGCACCCAATTTTTATGCCGACGGAATTAATCGACTTGTGTTACGTTGGCAAAAGTGCACTGATTCAAATGGCGCTTATTTCAATTAAACTGAATATTCACTGAGATATTACAGTTTAAAGTAGACTCATAAAAAGAGACAAAACTTCTGAAATGACCTAATATCTATATTCGATAGAATTTGGATTACAGAATTCATATCATTTTGATTTTCTTTCTAGCAATAGTTTGCTATGGTCTGAACATTTGTGTCCTCCCACCATTCATACGTTGAAACCGAACCCCCAAGGTGATGGTAGTAAAAGGTGAGGTCCTTTCAAAGGTGATTAGGTGAACGGAGATTTGTGCCTTCACCAGAAATCAAATCTGTTGGTGCCTGATCTTAGACTTCCCAGACTCCAAAACTCTGAACATTAAATTTGTTGTTTATCAATATCCCGACTAAGGCACTTTATTATAGCAGTCCCAACAGACTAAGACACTGTTCACTAAAATATATCTATGTTTTAACTTTCAGAAAGAAAAGAATATTACATGAAATATTTTAACTGAATATTTAAAGATACAGTCGAGACTGTGTACAGATGTATAAGTCAAAAACCTTGCTTTCAAATCAAATCATAAGGTAAAACTCAATTTTACATCAAAAACAAAACACATGCCTAAAATTAAGTGATTTAGGAAAGTTGAAAATAAAAGAACAAAAGTATAGCAGGTAGATACAAATGAAAATAACAGAATATTAATATATTTTTAATATAAAATATATTAAATGACAAAATGATTGTATCTGTAATTAAAGCCTGCACAGAATTCTATTTCTTTAATACTGCATTTTTCAAAGCAAAACATAGCAGTAATTTTCAACACAAATACAATTTTTTAGAACAAAAATCAGTATCTAAAAAGGTAGAATCCAAGTCAACTATTTTTTAAAAGGCAAGGTCACTTTATAATGCTACTGGGTAGCACTACTCAAAGGTAGTCTGGGACTGGAGCCAGTTCACAAACTGTTACCAATTCAATCAAATAAGTACTGAGACCAAAAGTATTTAGACACTTCAATGGCCATTTGGCAATACCAAGGAAGGTAGTATTTATATTTAAAGTCCCTACAGCTTATACTTAATCTTAGTAGCTCAGTCTTAGCTTATCTATGTATCACTTATACTTTATCCCCCTGAACTCCCATTAGGTGTCTAATATTTAGAAGAATTTAAAAATGTGAACCTCAGACAATACTTAATCTAATAATATTTGTTCTCATTTTCTAAAATACATATAAAAACCAAAAACCTTTGCTCATTTTGGAATTGTTTTAGTCTTCTCCACACATCTTTTTCTTTAAGGTTATTTCATTAACTCTTACACAGATTTCAGATGCACCACTATTTTACATACTAAGAAAGAAAAATGCCACCACTTAAATTTTAACATGTCACTGATTTATGTTAAGATGTTCCCTGATTTCAGATATTCTAAATCATTAAGAAAGGAAAGAAGGAAAATAGAAGCAATGAAACACAGTAAAATATATTAAATGACAAAATGATTATATCTGTAATTTAAACCTGCACAGAATTCTATTTCTTTAATATTGCATTTTTCAAAGCAAAACATAGCAGTAATTTTCAACACAAATACAATTTTTTAGAACAAAAATCTTAAAAATATGGCTTCAAAATATTGACTTAATTAGGCCTTGGCTCTAACCTAGGCCAGGTCCTAAAAACGTATTAAAACTGGCTAAGAGTCCTTTAAATGCCCTACTCAATACTTTCATGCCACTACAATTCCTACTTCTTACTCTATTCATTCATACCACCCCAATCACTCAAGAGCCCCGACCACAGCAGATGATCTGATCCTGCCCATACCAAGCAAGGCCCCCACACCCTGGGGCTCAGTCTGGAACACATTCCCCATGGGTGTCAGTTTAAACTACACCTCTAATACCTCTTCCTATTATAATTAAACTGTGCACACTTCATCTGAACCCCTCTTTCCTTCTCTACTTCCTTGAAGACAGAAATACTCATCTGAGTATTCACCTCATACCCAGCAGTTCCTTATACAATCTGTTACTGAACTGGGTTTCCCTTCCCTAACAACACTTTCCACTTCAACATTCATTGGTCCCAAACACCACCTTGGGCCTTCTCTCTATGAATTAGAACAAACTGATTTGTATAAGTGAATTACTCCTTGCCATATTTTAATAAGGGATATTTTAGTAAGAGTTTTTGTGGTAGGCATCACAACGGGCCAGTGCTGTTGCTATTTTGAAACAGGAAGTACACAGTACCAGTGCACTTCCCCCTTCCATGAACTCCATCAAAATCCTCACAGGGTAAGGGTAGAAGGAACTATACAGGAATTCTGTGATAAAAACACGGTTACCTACTCTGCCCATGAAGACCAATTTTGTTACAACCTTAAATACCGTCCTGAATCTGCTAATATTGTCACAGAATAGGTTAACGACTATAGTACAAAGAAGCCAGGATGAAGAAAAGAGGTGAAAGAGACCCTGCAAGCCACACTTCAGATGTGACTAACTAGATCTGTAATAACACATTGTGAGTTTTCAAACGATGTAGGGTAAGCATATTAGTTTCTTTTTTTATATAAATGTTTTAGTATAAAGTAGAATTTTAAAAAATTTATTTATTATTAGTTTTTGTAGAGAGGTAGTCTCACTATCTTACTCAGGCTGGTCTCAAATTCCTGGTCTGAAGTGATCCTCCTGCCTCAGCCTCCCAAAGCACTTGGATTTTACAGGCATGAGTAACCATGTGCAAACTTAACTAGAATTCTTTAAATGAGAGTATTCTAAGTCCTTTTTATAAAGTAAATTACTTTAAACCTAAAGGTTTTGATAAGCTGTTCAGTAATTCACCCTTTTTTCCTGTAAGGATCAATGAAAAAGATCCTAGGTCAATGAGAAATACCATGTTCAAATGGACACATGGAACTCAAGGAACTCAAAACTAATTTTTTAAAAGATTATTTGTAAGTCAATACTCACAAAATTGAAAATTTCTTGAGGACAAAAAATGCTTCTTGGAAAAACTTGCTACGAGACTATTAACTATCAACTCACCACATTATGAGATAAATTTCACCATAAAATACCACATTAGTAAGAATTAGATACACTTTTCTACACAGAGGAAACTACAACCTTTATTCTCTGCTGAGGTGCCTTCTTCTGAAGTTTTTTTTTCCAGCACAATTCCAGAAAAATCTGTAATTACCTAAAAGAACAGGAGGAAAAGGAAATAATACTATAGTTATGCATGAAAAAAACTTATCATAATACAAAGATTTGTCCAGGTAATTCTAATTATCCTTACAGTATAAAACTGGGCTATAAAAAGGAATAGTGAGACTTTTTAAAATAAGAAATCCACAGATGTATTAACATTTTCATATCATATTAACTAACATCAACCCAATCTATAGTTCCCCTGTAGCAAACCAGACTCCTTCCCAAACAGCTTAAGAATCAAATCATAGCAACTGGTCTGACTGCAGAGTCCTGACATCTTACAGACAGACCATACCAGGTAGCTGTGATGACAGTAGTATCTTTGATTATATAACTATATTTTACATTTCATACTGAATTACTATAGAATCCAGAAATTGGTTGTTTCTGTACAGCCTTTAAATATATACATAATTTAATACGTAACTAAAATGAAGAACTGCCAATTTTTAGGAATTTCTAGAACACAGAAACATGTTCAAAACCCAACAGAGAAACAACATTCCTACCTCTAAAGCTTTGTCATACTGCTTGTTAGAAATACACAGTTCAGCTGCTATGTTAACATCTTCCATGGAGACTAGGTTCTGGTGTTTGGAGAAAGCTTCATCAATTATATTAATAGCTGAAGTAACATCATTGGCTTCATAGTAACTCCTAAAAAAGTTAATTGGTTACCAGTACAATGTACGGGTATACAACATCCCTCTTGGGTGAAGGGCCCAAATACAACTCAGATTTAATCTAACAAACAATGTAACCTTTTTATTAATCTTTTATATTTTAAAAAACGTTAACTGGCAAAACAGATGAAGATTTACTTAATTCTGATTAAGAATGAATAAGACTCATTTCCTGGCTTAGGCCTTCTAACAATCATGGTTTTTATTTTCTTAAAATAGGAAAGGAGAAAATACTTGCTTCTTTAAAATCATAATCAGAACTGATTCAGAGAAAAATGTGCAATGTCAATGTAACAGTACCATAATTTAAGCATTACACTTCCCAAAAGATACCACCTGTCATCCAGTTCATTCTCTCTGTAATTTAATACTAACAAATCTTCTACTTTAACCAATTTCCAAAGTATATATCCTACCACTTTTTCACCAGTGGTTCTCAACCTTCCTAATGCCACGGCCCTTTAATATGGTTCCTGTGGGTGGCCACCCACCAGTTGAGAACCGCTGCTCTATACCCTTCCTATCCTCACACTCTTCCTTCTCTGTGGTTCAACATTGTAATTATTCCCTTGCATATATTCTCAATTTTCTTGCTCTACTCTCCCTTTATCAAAATCACACGATAAAATCCCAACCCTGGTTAAATCCACCTATACCTACTCTTCACCAACACCTGCCCAGCTAACAATGCCAAGGGGTCTCACTCCCAATTAATGACCAATATAAGCCTCTAGGACAGCAGTTCTCAACCTGTGGGTCATGACCCATAGGAACTGTATTAAAGGGCCGCGGCATTAGGAAGGTTGAGAACCACTGGTCTAGGACACTGATTTTCAACCAGTGCACCACAACACACCCATGTGCCATGAGAGAATCTTAGGTGTGCCTCGAAAATTTTTAAAGACCATTAGTTATTTTCAAAAGAAGTTCAAAGCACAGCAAGTACATTCTTTTTTTTTTTTTTTTATCAATATAATTTAAGAGTGCCACAGAAGTTTAACTATAGGTTAAAGTATGCCATGAGATAAAACAGGGTGCAAAACACTGTTGTAGTGGGCCCACAGTATTGACAAGCAATATTACTGCAGTTACCTATTTCAGTACTTCTCAAACTTGAATGTGCATAGAGATCAACTGGAGATCTTATAAAAAGGTATATTCTGGTCCAGCAGAGCTGCAAGCCTCTATTTCTGATAAGCTCCCAAGTGATACCATGCTGCCAGTCTGTGGAGCAGTAAGGTCCTAGATAACTATTTTTCATCTACTCCCTCTTTAAACCTCTAACACTCTCAGCTGATAGCCTTACTTCACATTTTACCAAGAAAAGTGACTCAATTCAAGACATCCCGCATACTCCCATCTATACACCTACTCACAAGTACCAGTGGCTATATCACCTTCCTTCCCCTTTATCAAAGATGAATCATCAGTATACATGAGTCTAACCCCCAGCTAAATCTCATTCCCTCAAGGATACTGTTCAAGCAATTATCTTTTCTCTCACAAATCTTCCATGTGTCCCTCAATTTTGGATCACTTCCATTCAAATACAATTTCCCCCAACTTAAGAAATTCTCTTACCCTCTACAACCCATTCTTCTGCTCCCCTTACAAATTTCTCCAGGTGCCCCCCCCCCAACTTCAATGTCTCTTCCCTCATTCTTTTAACCTAATCAAATCAACTTTTCTTCTCCCCGCTCTGCCAAAACTTGATTACCATGCTGCTAAATCTCATTTTATCTGATCTGTGGTATCACCCCTCCTCCTTGAAGTGCTTTCTTTAATAAAATTCTAGAACATCAAGTTCTCTCCATTTTCTCCTACTCCATTGGCCATTTCTCTTCATCTTCCTGAAGTTTCATCCTCTTCTCCCTGAGAATGAAGTACTTTGGGGTTCACTCCTCAAACCTTTTCCCTCTCCCTCTTTTCCCTCTTCTTTCTTTCTCCTTCCCACCCCCTCTCTCTCATCCCTGCCCCCCATATCCAATACATCAGAAAACCTTGGTAGTTCAGCCTTCCAAATACATCAAAACACATTCAGAATCTGACTACTTATCACCTCCTACTACTTCTACCCTTGTTCAAGCCACCACTTTTCCCTTCTAATTTCCTGACTTGTCTCCCTGCTTCTGCTTGTAGCACTAACAAACTATTCTGAAAAGAGCACCTAGAATTTATGCATTTAAAATTTAAGTCAGACCATGTCACTTTTCTATTCAAAACTTCCCATTGACTTCCAAATTCATTCAGAATAAAAGACAGGGTCAACTGATCTATTCCTTTGATTTGTCATCTTTCTGCTCTGTTACCATTAATTCTTCAGTTCCCGTACTGTTCCCTTGCACTTGTCATTTTCTTTGCCTATGATACTCTTCCCTAAATATCCATTCCCACACCTCCTTCAGTTTACCTGCAGTCAATATGACCATAACACAGAAAATGAAGTCCTTCTCTAGTCACTCTACTTTAAAATACTCCCATACCTCAAATTCCTATTCCCTTTCCCTGCTTTTTCTTCACATCCCTTAATATCTGACATCATAACATACATGTTTATTGTCCGTCTCCCCCACTGGACTGGAAGCTCCACAAGAATAGGGGATGATATTTTTCTTTTCTTGAGACAAAGTCTCTCTTTGTCCCCCTCGGTAGAGTACCATGGCATCATATTTCACAACAACCTCAAACTCTAGAGCACAAGTGATCCTCTTGCCTTAGCCTCCCAAGTACCTGAAACAGATACCTGCCACAACACCTGGTTATTTTTTTAGAGACAGGGTCTCACTCTTGCTCAGGCTGGTCTTGAACTCCTGAGCTCTGGTAATCCACTTGCCTTGGCTTCCCAGAGCGCTAGGACTACATGTGTGAGCCACAGTGCCCAGTCTGAACAGGAGATTTTTTAAACTAGTTCAATTCTAGAAACCCTAGTTCCTTGTACAGTACAGTACACTATTTAAGATATACTCAATAAATTTTTCTGGAGAGAATATCGGGAATAAAGGGAAAGCCTAATCAGAAGTTACTGTAACAGAATTCTATGCAATAAAGACCACTATGACAATGGCAGAACTGACCATTACCACTTTTCCTCAACAAAAGTAATATATGCAGTACAAGTAGAAAGCAAATTTATTAACTAACATAGGCCACATAATGGTTCATAAAGTAGAAGCTTACTGGACTAACCACTGTGACAGCTAAAGGTAACCTGGGAAGACCATAAATGATGATACACCATCAGGGATTAACTGAGGGTTGCCTTCCCTCAACAAATTTCCTAAAAACTTTCTGGTATTTGTATATAACTCACCCCTCAGAGGTTGGGGACAATTTCACAGCTAAGCATCCATCATAATAAAGGCCACAGAATTAACAGAGTTAATGTATTGTACGCAAATCAAGATAATTAACCCTATGCTAAAATTCCATATAATAGATATCCCTAAAATAAAAAGCATACCATAGCTCAGCAGCTGTAGCTCAGCAGCCAGGGCGCCTGCCACATACACCGGAGCTGGCAGGTTTGAACCCGGCCCAGGCCTGCCAAACAACGACAACTGCAGCCAAAAAATATCCGAGTGTTGTGGCGGGTGCCTGTAGCCCAGCTACTTGGGAGGCTAAGGCAAGAGAATCACTTAAGCCCAAGAGTTCAAGGTTGCTGTGAGCTGTGATGCCACAGCACTCTACCCAGGGCTACATGGTGAGACTCTGTCTCAAAAAAAAAGAAAAAAAAAGAAAGAAAAAGCATACCATAAGTGTTGGGGTATGCTTAGCGAAAGTGTTTCCTGCTTTGTTTTGCTGTGTAGCATGTCAGAAGTAAATACAGTAGGCCCTATTTTAGAATAAAATATGTATCATAGTCAATAACATGTCAATTACAGTAATTTAAATCTCAATGTTATTTTAGTACTGGCTCAAGATAAAATGATTATAGAAGATCCCAGATCACAAACATTTCATTAGCATATCTGCAATAAAAAATAATTTTTTAAATTGCTGCAAATATATACTACTTCAACTAAGTTATGGAACAGAGAACCTAATCATTCTTTCAGAACATGCCTCATTTTTAAGCTTCTGAACACTTGAAATGTAACCTTATAAACTAAATTTTCTAAGCAATTACGCAGTGACTTGGAAACAGAAAAGTACTGAAAATTAGGCACAATATAAAAATATAGAAGGCAAAACACTTCTTTGAACTCAAATGAAAACAACATTCTATTTCAAAATATGCTTCAGTCTGCAAAATAAAAGATCATTAATAAGAACATCTATATATACTTAAAACTTACTTTGCCATATCTCTAGTCAATTGCATAAAACGTTCTCCATCAGATGGAGACAAAAGATTTAAAATACGCCTATAACCATCCATGGCCATTTTATGATCACCCATCTGTTCATAAAGACTTGATCGCTCCCACAGATAACGAACATTAGTAGGTTCATATTTAAGAGCTAAAAAGAAAAGAAATATAAATTACATAATTATCACAAAAAGATGAAAACCTTGTACCTGGGTGTTACCCATCATCTTCTCAGAGAATTTAATATACATTTCTAATTCTCCAGTGGAATTAAGAGAGTTATTATAGAATAAATCTATCTTCACAGGAACTCTCAACTAGGTTTGATCTAAAACCAGACAGAACCTGAATCTCCACATTCCTCTTCTTCACTTGGTCACTGAGTCTGATGGTAACCCTCAAGGAAAAGTTTAGAACCGACAAGGATCTCAGTGGGAAAGCGAAGGTACTGCTGATCTACCAACTCTTGTGTTGTATTAGTCTCCCATATAAGAAAGTCACAAATAAACGTGAGAGCAAAGAGGCTCCCAAACATTTACCTCTAGTAAAATAGAATATAAGAAACAAATACACTTCAGTCAATATCACAATGCAGAGTAGCAAGAGCAATTACCAAAAAAACCTATTATGCAACATCAATGTGAGGAAAATATTTTAATTACCTTTCGTATAGCAAAAAATAGCCTGCTTAATATTGTCTTGTTCCAGAGACATCTCTGCCAGTCTGACCCATTCTTCTGTGTCACTGGGATTTAAATGTGCAGCAATCAACTCAAACTGCAATGATTTCTCCATGTCACCTTGGTCCTCATATATCATGGCAAGGGTAGAGAATGGCTCATAAGCCAAAGGAGCTGTAATGAATTTAAAAAATAAATTCCTCTGCCTGAGGGAAGAGGCTTTAGCTGGTATCAAGCCCATGGTTCAAACAATGGGTCTGTTTTTTAATACCTGACCCCTTTAAATCACTCTACCAGAACTACACAAACTATTCAATGGAATTTAGAACAAATCCTAGGTTATATTTGCTTTACTTCATACATTTTTGGCAATTTTAAGCCATTATTTTCTTGCAGCAAAGTATAATTTTATAAACAATCCTATTCTCTGCCACATGTTCCTCATGAAAATCCCCCTCCGCTAGGCCTAAACATGAATCAGTAACTGGGCGAGATAATCCCATTCAGGCCATCAGTGTCACTGAATCTCCCCGAACTAGCTCCCACACCAGGAAGTATGGTGTAAATGAATGAATGACACCTAGGCAGCACCTAAATCCAGGATATCAGAGTAAGTGGCTAATCTAGGTTTCTGAAATATTATTTCTAAAACAAAGTTCAAAGATTATAAGGTATTAAAGTCAAAGATTTTTGTCAAAAATAAATAATTATAAACTGAAATAAAGTAACAGATAATAACAAAACTAGGACCCAAATGAAAAAACACTAAAGACAAAAGTCTGCTAACTCTTATTTCTGAAAGAGTAAATAAGGAAAATCAGTAGCCTCAAAATGCCCTAAGGAATAAGCCAGGAAATTATAACAAGACTTTTAAAAGCACCCTTACCAACTAAAGGGAAATGCCAAAATATGGAAAACATTAAGTTCAAAGGTCAGTATTTTTACTACTCAAGCTACTCTGCAGGGCATTATTTGACAACATACCAGGGAAGCAAAATAATAATGAGTAATTAGTCAAAAAAAAAAAAAAATCAGAAGATAGCCTTCAGTATAAAGATGTGTTGTTTAACTGAGATTAGATGACAAATTTAAATTGTGTTTTCTACGAAAAATAAAATAATCTAATGAGGCTTGATTTAGAAAATGGAAAAAAAAGAATGTTCTTTAAGTAGTTTTAACATGTTTGTCATATTTAAAGACTAACAAATACAAAAGCCTAAAACCCTTAAAATGAAATATTAAAAAATATAACAAAATTTATAATTCAATAAATATTAATATTGCATTGAATTACACTCTGTGACTTTCATTCTAATAAAAAGTACAAATTACTGTTACCTCAATCACCTCCAAGTTTCTGAACATATTTTCCAAATAGTACAGTGAAGAGTTATTCCATTTCTTTCAAAACTATTAAACTGCTATTAGCAATAAAGTCCCCACAGAACACACCTTGTCTTATGATTTCCATGCACATCAGTATTGCCTCTTCGCGTTCTCCTCGAGCAAAACGAATGTTGGCTTCACCCATGAGACCCCTTAGAGCTCTTGGAAGTTTACTCCGAGGTCTTTTCTCCTTTATGTAATAAAAATGACATTTCGATTAAAATATAGTAAAGTCTTAGATTTCAATTCCAACAATATTAATATATACAGAATATAATTAACCTGAAATTTTCTTTTAAAACTTTAATTTTCTAAACTCAGAACCAAACGAATGCAATTTTAACTGACTCTTTGGAATGAAAGTCTACATTGCAGGAAAAAGTCTAAAACTCAATTGCAGGAAAGAACAAAATTGTTGTGTAATACTCTCCAAAGAGAAGCACTTCAGAAAGTTTAAAAAAAACAAAAACCTTCCTTTAAGAGTACAAAGCTCAAAGTACAGTAAAATATATACAGAAAGCAAAAACAAAAAAAGTGGTCAGAAATTACTAATTAGAATAGTAACAAACGTAGAACTGGATGTTACAGAACGGATTTATATGCCAGGAGACTTATTGATATAATCTACTGAAGATCCTCCTCCTTGCAAATTTATCCACTCTGACTGAACTTGGTTTAAAAAAAGTCAAGTTATATCACAGCATGCTACAGAGGAATGGCTGCTCATCTGCTGTGGGCTCAAGGCCTCTGCTGGTCTGGGCAGTGTTGTGCTTCTCCCTGCCGAGCTGTTATCTGGTAAAAAGGAAGCCATGGAACTCCAAGTCACCAGGAACATGAAAATTAATGCTGAAAATAAGGCGAGATCAGTATGGCAAACACAAAGCATGTGCCTACAGCCACTGCTGCAGCCTGCAAGCCAGCGCTCAGGCCAATGAGAGCTCTTGGAGACAAAGGTAACAAAGTCAGTGAATAGCTAGCTGCTTACCAAAATGCCTCTGAAAAAGAAAGCAAAAACTTTAGCTACTGGAAAAGTTATTGCTAAAAAACTACCAAAACATCTGGAAAAGGTGCCTGAGCCTGAGCCTGTTAAGATAGAAAAACTTTTGCCTGAGCCTACTTTGGTAGATAATCCCTCTCCAAGCCTAATGGAAACATCTGCATGTGCCCCTGCAGGAGAGTATCTGTGTCAGGCTTTCTCTGATGTAATTCATGGAGCGAATGATGTGGATGCAGAAGATGAAGCTGATCCAAATCTATGTAGTGAATATATGAAAGTTATTTATGCTTATCTGAGACAACCTGAAGAAGAGCAAGCAGTCAGACCAAAATATCTACTGCTCAGGAAGGCATTGAAAACATGAGCGCCATCCTGACTAACTGGCTAGTACAGATGAAATTCAGGTTGCTCCAGGAGACCATGTATATGACTGTTTCCATCCATTATCGATCAGTTCACTCAGAATAACTGTGTGCCCAAGAAGATGCTACAGCTGGTTGGTGTCACTGCCATGTTTATTGCAAGCAAATATAAAGAGATGTACGCTCCAGAAATTAGTGACTTTGCTTTTGTGACTGACAACACTTACATTAAGCACCAAATCAGATAGATGGAAATGAAGATTTTAAGAGCTTTAAACTTTAGTCTGGGTTGGCCTCTACCCCTGCACTTCCTTGGGAAAACATCCAAGATTGGAGAAGATGATTTTGAGCAACACAGTCTGCCAAATACCTGATGGAACTAATGACTGTGTTGGACTACGATATGGCGCACCTTCCCCTTCTCAAATTGCAGCAACAGCTTTTTGCTTAGCATTAAAGATTCTGAATAATGGTGAATGCCACCAACTCTACAGCATTACTTATCAAACACTGAAGAATCCTTTCTTACTGTTATGCACCACCTGGCTAAGAATATAGTCATGGTAAATCAAGGGCTTACAAAGCACATGACTATCAAGAATAAGTATGCCACATCTAAGCACTAGTTCAAGATTTAGCCAAGGCTGTGGCAAAGTTGTAACTTCTAAACTTGAGTACTATATCCACAAATAAATCTGTACATTAAAAAAATACTTCTTAAAAGCAAAACTATAATCCATTTCGACATATAAAGGTTTTACAAAAAAATTATCTGAAAGGAAACATAAAACGAATGTCAGTGTGTTTCTCAAAGTATTTCCTTTCCTACAGTTTGAATTGTTTCCTGAGTATAGAGATTTTTTTTCAATTACTATGTCACTTTCTTACATCTGTTTATAAACACCAAAATAAATAACAATTTACTTTCATCATTTTCTTGGTTTCACGATTGAGAACCATCTCCAATACAAATACGTCCCCTGCAGTGGGCTGCTCAGGTGTTTCTTCCTCTTCCTCCTCTTCCTCCTCTTCCTCCTCTTCATCTTCATTTTCTCCAAGCATGGAAGCAAAGACCTTATGAACTGATTTACTCACTCCATCTGATGTTTCTCCTGGGAAAAGACATATTGATTGAAGATGAGAAAGAAAGACAAACAGTATTTTCCGGAATATAAATTTCTACCCAAGTAAAGCACCAAATTTGAAAGTAAAAAACAACAAATGAATACCCCCCTAAAAAACAGAGAAGATGTCACAAAGCCACATATTTTACTCTGTAGGAATGGCTAACTCATCCTTTGGGCCTTCTCCAAATATACAGGCAAAATTAACTGGAAAATCAGAGGCACATACAGTAATAGTTAAAAGCAGAGAGAAGAAAAAAAACCAAAAGAATTATAAGATCTTAGGTCTTATAATAAGAATTATAAGACCTAAGAACTAAAGAAGCCTTGTGGTACAGAACCTAGGTAGTACAGTGGTATAGCCTCTGTCATTTTTGTTATATGTGAGGGCTCTAAAGCTAAGCTGCTGTTTCAAACTTTATCTCCATAACCTTGGACAAATTACTGAAGTTCTCTATACCTCAGTTTCCTCATTTGTAAAAAGAGGTTAACAATAATGCCTGCCTTATCAGACTACTCTGAGAGTGCCTATGTATATTTTTATATGCAGCAGAACCTCCATAGTTAACCATATCTAAAGTTGACCTAATTTTCATAGACTGCACATGCACCACATGTATGTATCAGTACAGAAGGCCTAGTTCCTTATACTGACCACCTTTATATATGAACCAGTTTGTTACAATCCCTTGGGTGGTAAACGTACACAGGTTTTGCTATGCAGGGTGTCCATAAAGTTCGTGTGCAATTTAACATAGCTGTTTTAAATTGCACACAAACTTTATGGACACCCTGTATTTATGCATATTTACAATAATACCTAGCATACAGCGAAAGCGAAAGCGTACAAAATGTTATTATTAGTATTAAAATAGCATTATTATTTCAGGAACAAAATAACATGACATATTTCACATGTATCTTAGGATACCACTACAGTAAAATGATTTTTGTATATTCATAATGATGACCCTGAATGATTAAAAAAAAGAGGCTAAGTACAGAAGCAAATTTTCTGTTAAACAAAGCAGAGACATTGCTATGATATAAATATTTATCTCCTCCAAAATTCAAGTTGAAATTTAACCCTTAATGTGGCAGTACTGAAGGGTGGGGCCTTTAAGAGGAGACTAGGCCATGAATCCATTCCTAGGTTAATGAGCATGGGACTGGTTAGCTTTTTAAGAGGAAAAGAGACCTGAGCTAGCACACTCAGCCCTCTTGCCATGTGATACACTATACTACCTCAGAACTCAAGAGTCCCCACAAAAAGAAGGCCCTCACTACATGCAGTCCCTCAACCTTGGACTTCTTAGCCTCCCTAAGAAATAAATTCCTTTCCCTTATAAATTCCCCAGTTTCAGGTATGTTGTTAGAAGCAGCAGAGGAAAAAACTAAGATAGACATGTAATACATATTAGAAAAGTTCCAACAATGTAGTTAGCATTTTGAATACATGTATATGTACTGTATTCAAAACCCTGGCCAGATGTGGTAGCTCATGACTGTAATCCTAGCACTGCGAGAGGCCAACGTAGGAGGATCAATTGAGGTCAAGAGTTCAAGACCAGGTTCGGCACCAGTAGCTCAGTGAGTAGGGTACCAACCACAAATACTGAGGCTGGAAGGTTCGAGCCTGGCCTGGGCCTGCTGAACAACGACAACTACAACCAAAAAACAGCCGGGTGTTGTGGCAGGTGCCTGTTGTCACAGCTACTTGGGAGGCTGAGGCAAGAGAACTGCTTAAGATCAAGAGTTTGAGGCTGCTGTGAGCTGTGATGCCACAACACCTGCTGAGGGCAACATAGTGAGACTTTGTCTCAAAAAAGAAAAGTCCAAGACTAACCTGAGCAAGAGTGAGACCCTATCTATACAAAAAACTAGAAAAATCAGCCCAACATGGTAGTGCCAGCTACTGGGTAGGCTGAAGCAGGAGGATTACTTGAACCCAGGAGTGTGAGGCTACACTATTGCACTCTAGCCTGGGTGACAAAGCAAGACCTTATCTCCAAACAAAACATACGCAAAAAAACCTTATACTTTATACAAACTTATTCACATATAAAATACTTCAAACCCCAAAGATATGAATAAATGAGATAATCAAGTTTTGTGAAGAATAGATTTTAAAAGCCACATGTCCTGATCAATAATTACTATGGGGCAACCCATTTGGGACTCCTTCCATTGTACTGGAAGCTTTTCTATCTATCCTCTATTTCCTATCTATCCTCAATAAACTATTGCTCTATCACTTCAACAAATAATAACTGTGAAGTCATAAGGATCACATTCAAGAATTTTGTATATCCAAAATAAAGATGAAATGTGTCAAATTTATCACAGGAGCAAAAAAGTAAGCAAAATCATGTAATCTATCTTAACAGATAAAAAGCAGCATTTCATAAAATCCAACACCCATTCCCAATAAAAATTCTTGGTCCACTGAAAATGAAAGGAAATAACTTTAATTGCATGAAGAATATCTACAAAATGCTTTCCACAAACACAGTTAATGATGAATTATAGAAAGTTACTGGGAATTAGACAAAGATGCCTTTATCCCTACCTCCAACTCCCAACATTTTATTGAAGGTCTTAGCCAGTGCAAAAAGGCAAGAGAAATAAAAGGCATAAAAATGGCAAGGAAGAGATAAAATTTTCATTACTCACAGATGGCATGGTTATGTAAGTAGAAGATCCAAAAGAAACAATATACAAACTGCCAGAATATATGAATTTAGCAAAGTTGCTAGATATAAAATCAATATATAAAAATGAATTATAGTTTTATACCTTAGCAATAATGAATTGAAAATAAAAGAATCCTGTCTGTGTGATTATATTGGAAAGGAGCTCAAAGGCAAGAATTTAGCAGTGATATTCAGCAGTGGTATCAAGGAGGAAAAACACAAAGACCCCAGTGGCCATATATTCCATCCAATTGGTAGGCTTTGCCAAAGCTTGTTTCAAACTGACATGCTATGAAGACATGCTCACACTCACCAAGAGTGTTGGTAGACTTCTGGGACAACTACTTCCTAAGAAATTACAAGCTTTATATCAGGAAAAACTGACAAGATTATTTGAGCTGAGGCCACCCAGTCTGTGTGTGCCTGACTGCTCGTGAAGACGTTTAACTGGACGCAGCTGATCCATTTTTTAGAAGGACCTGGTGAGAGCTTTAGGCTACAAGACTGACAGGCATTCAGCTGTCCCTTCTACTACAGCAGCACCTCAAGGACATGATAATGGAGGAGCAGCTTCTACCCTGAGAAAGTAAGGAAGGACCCAGAGATTGTCAGAACTTCAGTCCCCTTTTCCGCCCCACTTGGCCCTCAAAGTAAAAAATTGTAACCTCAGTTTTCCCTCCTCTTTGTCCCTTCTTCCCCACTTGGTCCAGAGAGCTAGGAATAAAGTAAGTCTGTTTTCTGCCCATCCTGATTGTGTGTTCTCTGCGTAAAGGCTTATTTGTTTACAGGGAAAAGAGCCAACCTCTACTTCTACCCCCAGAACTAGAAAGTTTATTTAGCTCTAAATCAGATCCTATACACAAAGCTATATTCTAATTGACAGTCAGCAACCCAAATAACTTGACATGGATAGTAAATGGATAGCCTTAGCTATTACCAGCATCTTATCACCAGAAAGAGGTAAATTTGCATACTAGTTCACCAATTAGACTCTGATGAATTTAATTAAGACTGTATGTACTAATCAAAATTAATATCCAAACATGCAAAGCGAAGGACTAGATCCTAGAATGAGGTAGCATACCAAGATAATTTGTGTGTAAGGTTCCACCTAAGCAACCAGTTGGTCTTCCGCTCTATAATTTTTATCTCATCTCCCTATAACTTAAGCTGTGGTTTGGAAGAACTATACTTCATTACAATCTGGGGGAGTATAGTATGGAAGTAAATAGTTACCAACTGAGAGCGGCAATTTAAAACATAATGATTTTTTTCTTTCTTTCTTTTCTTTTTTTTTGCAGTTTTTAGCCAGGGCTGGGTTTGAACCCGCCACCTCCGGCATATGGGGCGGGCGCCATACCCCTTTGAGCCACAGGTACTGCCCCCATAATTTTTTTTTCAAAAAGACTCTCAAATACTGATGCCAATTTCAAACACTTTTCCAACACTAGAACTCACAAAAATAACCATCACCATACTGAATAACAAATATTCATTAGCACCTACAATATACCAAGCATTATGCTTTTAATAAACTAGATAACCAAAAAAATAAACTAGATAACCAACAACAGAATATCACTGCAATGTTTAACTAAATTATTTTGCTTAGACACTCTTAATGTTTAATGCAGGCAGCAGCTGATCTTAACATACCTTCACTGGCATCTTTGTCCTGGGATTTGGTAGAGACAATTCCTGATGATGATGGAACTTCAGAGTCATCTGGATTTTCTTCAGCGGATAACTTTCCTTTTTCCTGAAGACTCTGTGATTGAAAAATTAATTAATGATTCCCAAAACTAATGCAAATCTAGCTCTCTCCAATCAAGAGTATCTGGTTCTAGTCCTAGCTTTGTCAGTCATTTGGTGACCATGGGTAGGTCATTTACAGAATAAGGCATTTACCTTATTTTCTACCTCAATAAACTTCAACTTTACATACATACATAGTATGTGGAATCTAAATGTGAATATTGCCAAAGCATTTCAAAGTACTTAACATTTGACGCTTCAGCCTCAACCAGTCATTTGTAAAAAATAACTAATATCTTAATGATTGCATTAATCTACACATTGTATCCTAATACTGTCCCATGAATTAGGAAAGAATCTACCAGCTAAACTTCAAAAGGTTGTGTAACTTTTATTTTCCCTTGGGCTTTACATGAGTGAGAAATATGAAAAGTTCATATAGTGTAAGTAAGGAAAAAATGTTTGGGTGAAGATTTTGTTATTAGACAGTAACTATTTCTGGTAGAAAATTACATCACACCAGTGAGAAAGTCCTCGAAAATGTTAGCTCAACAACTCCTATTTAGAGGTAGAGAAACTGAGGCTTACAAAAAACGAGGCGAGTTTACCACCCACCGTCGCAAAACGACTCACGACAAAGGTAGTGACTCCAAACTTTTCTCTCCACCCCTGTTTAACCTCCTGGCGTTAAGCTGTCCTCAAATAAAAATTCAGTATCAGGCAAAAAAGAAAAAAGAAGAGGTTACCACAAAGACAAAAGCTTTCAGGTGGGGGGAGACATTTTTAAGAGACACTCAGCACAACGAAAAGGGAGGGGTAAGAACTAGAGTTTCTGTAAGAAGGGGAAGAAGCTGCTGGAGTTCTCGATCCGCTTCGTCACAGCAAAAGGGGTGGTCGGGGTCCCCCGCATCTCTAAGTGCATCGGGGGAGGAGAAACTGAGGAACATCCCGTTACTATAGCCTCACTTTCTTCTCGCGGGTTTTTCTCTCTTCTCTCCGCCTTTCGAACTCCTCAAAGGAGATTTTCCCTTCCAGATAGTCGATGAGTTCCGGGCTGAACCCCGACATTTCTGCAAGGGCAATCTATGCAGCCCCAGCAGCCGCGACAGAGAGCCGGAAACGCGGCGCCTCCCAGGCTGTAGCTCGCGCCGGCGCGAGCAGGGACCCGGAGTCCTTCCGGAAAACCTGCCCGGCCCGCGCTGCAATCGCAGCGCTCAGGTTCCGTGCGCGCACCGGGCCCCGGCCCACTTCCGTGCCGGGGAGGGGTGGGTGCGACCCTCCCGGCAGAGCGGGTGGGGCTGGCTCCGCCCGCCTCCCCCAGGCCTCTTGTTTGAGATTCTTAGGCAGTTACAAAACATGTACTTTAAAGAGATTTTTCTTTAATCCAACTAATTTCCCTCAGTTCTTCACTAAGATGTTTCATTCTCCAATCCATTTTCTTTTCTGAATGTTCTTTAGTTTTTGCTGTTGTAACTCTAACCCACTTAATTTAACATTCGTTCTGCCACATCCTGTTTCTCTTGCCGGTTCCCTTGCCGCAGACAGCTAAAGTTCTCCCGTAATTTACGCATTAAATCCCATCCCTCCAGCACCTTATAGTTTCCCTTTTTCTAACAATCTTCAAACTCTCCCTTTCCTCAGGCTCCTTCTCGAATTGTAAAGAAGTTCATCTGGGCTCCACCTTCCAACCTCTAATTCTCACCCAAGTTTTCTTTTTCTAGCAGTTAAATCTTGGGGAAAGAACCATATACTTAGTATAGTTATCATTTAGTGTAGGCCCTCTGCCGTTTTATACATATTACATACATATCTCAAAATAATCCTTACAGGTGGATGTTGCTAATGTCATTAACAAAAATCTCTTAACTAATAAGTAGCAGAGTCAGGATTTGAACCCTGGTTTCTCCAAATCCCATGCTTAGAATTATGATGATATGTTCCCTTCCCTCAATGGGAACTTCTGCACGCTCTGGTGATGTGTATTTCACCTAGTATTACCTATTTCTCTGCTTATCTGATTCATTCTAGAGACACTAGCTGTAAACCTCTTTTGATAAGAGCACTAACTGATGAGTGGTTGTAAACCCTCCTCCATGGCTTAGTAATTTGTGCTCAGAACCTATTTGTGAATTACATTGGGTGGAATTGAAAGTGCCTTTGGAACTTTGAGCAAGGGAGCTGAAGTAAGGGGAATGTAGGTCAATATGCAGGGACAAGTTACAGGAAGCCTATCATCTAGCCATTTTTATGTGAATTCAGGAGAAAGTAATCGGCGGTAGAATGGCAGAGTAAGCGGCCATGAACTGCAAAAGCCAGTCTGCCAGGTGAGAGAACAATATCTCACACCTACAAGTTATCCTCTTTCTTGTGAGGAAGGCTCCTCAGTATTTTACCTGGGCATAAAACAGGGAAGGTGAGCAGGGTGAGGTGTGTTAAGATAATCTGCAAAAATCACTTATAGGGAGATTCTTCCATAAATTTTTCCAGGCAGTCAGGGAACTGCATCTAAGAGGAAGTCAAGAGTTTCCAGTCCTAATTCTTCTGCTCACAACTTAAAATGCTCTAGGGAAAATCGACATATATTCAATTAATTACAAAAGAACATTTTAAACCAAAATAGAATCTATTCTTGCACAAATATTTTATTCTTGATATCCATTATTATCATCCACAAAAAGAGCCACAGTAAACGATTTTAGAATATACACATTGATGTTACTGGTATTAGAGCACTGATGTTTGCATACTAATACAATGTTCCCTTTGCAGGAAGCACAGAGAAAATTATACAGCTATTCATAAAGATGCATATGAGAATCAGAATAAGTCAGCATGAGCTGGGGTGGGGGTGGGGAGTGGGATGGGGAGTTGGCTGGAAAGGAAGGGAAATTAACTGTTCTACTCTCCTGTCTTGAGGAAGTTGTGCAGGAGAGCGAGGGCTAGAGCATAATTAGAATATTTGGTGTCTACCTCTGGATGTTTTGGCAAAGGGCATCTCCCAGAGAACTTGACAACTCTTAGAATCCTATGTTTCTTTGCTTTCTAGGCTATGTATCACTTACTCTCATTTGGTATAAACTAAAACTGTGAGTTCTTTTATTATAATAGCATATGCTGAAAGTGGAATGCATCTTCTTTTTAGGAAAAAAAAGATAAATTTCAAATCCAAACCTCTATTACATATAATGAACTTCACTGTAGTAAAAATGAGCCATGTCCCTGTCAAATATATCACACACAAAAGACACATTTTAAAAAATAAGCTTAAATAAACCATCTAATTTAGAAGATTATCATCTCTTTTTACTTTGTGGTGGTTTTCTAATTCCTACAAATACATGCAGTGCTCAACAACAATATTTATGGCTATATATGGAAAAAAACTCTAAAAATATGCACAGAAGTTGCATAGTTCCAGCTATTTCTGTGTAAATCTGGTAATGTAGAACAAAATAATAACAAATGAAAATAGAGGGGGGAAAAAACCCACAAAAGTTTAGCTGTGACTGTGGCTGAAATTTTCTAATCTGAAGCTTCATCTGTAGTTTAAAGTAGACCCCTGAAAAAACAAGAAAATGTTATAGTGAAATACAAAATAAATACTATATGATCAACCCAAAGACCCACAAATCAATATATTCCAATGAAACTTTTTTTCATCAGAGATGTTAGGAATGTACAGCTTATAATTGTAAAATATACTCTAAATCAGAAGCTCTGCTTCTTTCACAAAGTTGAGTCTTCCCCATTATATTAAACAATACCTTTATCAGTTTCCTGTCCTTAACCATCATCTCTGTCCATGCTCACATGAAAGCATTTATCTGATATTTTCCAAGGTATTTTCTATGGGATAGAGTTTAGTATCTGCAATTTAGAGATCAAGAAACTGAGACTTACAAGCAACTTATCTGCCTCATACCAAAAAGTAGGTGCTATGATATTAATAACTATTCTCTGTTACCCTAGGGCCTAAATGTGAAAAATAGTCAAGGGAAAACCTCATTCATATCTTTCTGTTTATTCCATTTTATTTTTTCATTTTATGACTGTATTCAAGTGCATATCCCATAGGGTAAATTACGTCTTTTAAGAATAACAATCTTTTTTTTTTTAATTGTCACATTTAATAGAATAATGAAAAACCCTTCACAAATATAATCAACACTGGTGTGCTTCCTTACAATTTCATCTGTGTACTTGTGGAAGAATGGGAAAAGATTTAAATTATGATTCCATTCCCTTTATTATTCAGCTGAACGAAAAGCTAATGGACTGGAATGATAATGTATTTGCTTGGAATGTATCCTATATGTTCCTTGTAAAATGGTAGGTATTTATTTGATAGCAATGCAAATAATAACAACATGCAAATCTTAAATATAAATAAATTTTTAATATTTTTTCCTATGAGAAAAATGCCATCCTTACTATTTATTTACCTTTTTTTCTCAGTGAGGAAGTTCAAGCTCAAATATATGAATAATTTTTTCTCCCCCAAAGAATCATTCTGTTATTTCCCAATCCAACAGCCCAATTTGATGCATTTCTTTATATATGATTTTCCACATAACTTAGCTATATGACCTTATCTGAAAAAAAGCTATAGGTAAAGAGTAAGGCTATGTATGAACAATGTGATAATCTTAGTAAGAGTGATAATCCTATTATTTTAACATATTTTTCTTCAGGAAATTATGCCTGAAAAATCATAACTATCATTTCTTTTTTTTTTTTTTACAAAATCATAAAACACCTGAACCAAATCCAAATATTTAACAGTGATGAGCATACTCAAAACTGAGCACTTCTAGGAGGAAATAAAATCATTTTTCAAATAAATGCTTCCAAAATCTCCCTTTATGGCTTAGTTATATGCTTGGATAGATCTTGGGAATAAAGGGCCAACTGTTACCTGAGCTCAGAAGAAACTTTCAGCCTTTGAGGTAATTTAGAAAGGAATTTTTCTGCTCCTCATAATCTGCAAATGCAGAAGCAATAGGTTCTGATTGGAAAGAGAGAGGTCTGGGATTCTCATTCACAGAGAAAGTATTCGGAAACCTCCCAAGATCAAGACCTCTGCCCTTAAAATATGCCTGAAGGTTTCTGAAAAACTAAAGAGGGAAAGAAAATGTTCAATGCTATATGTCAGCAAAACACCCCAAAATCCTCAAAGGTGGATATTTTTTCCCCTTGGATTGACTTTAAGGCTAATCTAGGAGGCAGAAGGATGAAAATCCAGAAACAGAAATACAAACTTCAGTGCCTTCTCCCCATCTCCCCACTTCTTTCTGACATTTCAACCCTAAAGATAATTTACCATTTGGGGTGAAAACTATGGGAATTAAAGGAAGAATATCAATTATCATAGTGAACCACCTCAGGGTACAGAGGTCCGAGATGCACTTGAACTCCATAATGATCCACCATGGGTCTCCTCTCCCGAAGGCGAGATCCCAGTCACTGCCTTCTGTGACAGTTTCTTTTCATACATGGGTCTTTCAGATTTCCACTAGTAAATGAACACGTAGTAAGTATGCAAAGTGCACAACTTTTATTATTTTAATCCTATATTGTTATATTTCACATTATCTTCTTTAGAAAAACTATATTTTGAAATAGTCATGTCAACACGTTTATTGTATTTGGCATATTTTTAAAAGGATTTTTACTTAACTTTTAAATTCTATTTTCTAGATAACTGTATCTTGAAAAAAATATGCCTAGTAAATTGATAACTATGCAGGGCCAATGTTCAATTTTTGTAATTGGAGCTTTACAAGTGCTAGTTATATGATAACCCATCTGTTTTTATCATCAGTTCAATCTAAGCTGTGCAAAAGGCAATTCCCTGTTTACTATCTTGATTTTGTGTATGTATTAGAAATCAAGGCTATAAAGTCAAAGTGTATACAAGATCGTTTACAAGTGATTAAGAAACCAATGTAAATCGGCCAGAGAAACAATAGGACACCTGCCACTAAGCTAGCAAGACCTTGGTCCAGTCCTGTTGGGAAATCCTCTCCACCCTGAGGAGCCCCCTCCACTGTGCTCTGAGATACCGTGTACATTCATCCAGAGGGACGCAGTTCCCCTCTGCAGCCAGCACACCCCAGGGTATTCTTACCAGATCTCGGTTTCTGGGATTGTTCAGTGGCTTCCATTTGTCATTTCTCAGCGTGGCTCCGTGCACGTGCCCAAGGAGTCCCAGGACAACACCCAGCAGCCACAGGGGTGCGTGGGACATAGTGAAGTGAAGCCAAGGGGAAGGAGCCGTGAGGGGCCTGATGATGGTCCTGGGGAGAGACAGTCAGAGGGGACAAAGAATAAGAGGAAACATCTGTGATGGCAGCCGAGGAAGGAGAAATGGTATGTGGTTCACCTAAATTCTGTAGCCATTTTTTCTCCAGATTCACTTTGCAAATGAGGGCCCGAAATCCAGTTGATTAGCTTAAAGTAGCCCTAATAACGAGAATGTCATACAGTGATAAGCAAAGCAACCATGAACATACCCAGAAAGTCTGAGTGTGCTTTTCATATTTTGTCATTTCTAAAAAAACCCTGCAATTTTAAAAACAGCAACACAAAACAACACTTGAAATTACTTTTAAGTCTTAAGACAGCAGTTTGAAAAAAAAAAAAAAAGAAAATTACTTCAGAAGCCCTGGACTGAGAAATAACACCTTCCACATACATCTGAGACACACAGACACAGACAGTACCAGAGTGGGTAGAGACTGTCTTCTACCCCGAGGTGTGAAATGGACACTGAAACACACAGAAAGGGCGGACAAGCTTACCAGGAGTTTGGTGTTAACTGGCCTTTGCAGGTTACCCTGCCTACAGTCTGCAAGGTGATTCATGGGTACTTATAACCAGTGGTCGGCTGCAGGGGGGAGTCGCTGATGTGAGCAGGGGGAGTTAAAAAATGATTCCATTTCATCAACGGCACAAAGACTCTTGAGAGTCAGACCTTCAAGCTTCTTCAGGGTAACATTGAGCCTCTTTTTCGTATAAATGCAGCAGCCACTCCTTGAGTCACTGAACATTTTACGTGGCTTTTATAAAACACACAAGGTGCTTCCACACCACAGATACTTTTAAGGGAAAGTACATATGCAGCAGCTGGGAATATGATGATGATTATCCCACCTAATAAAAATCTCTTTTAAAGATACTGGTTGTTAAAATTAATAGCATTTTTCGAACAGGAGATTCTATTGCAAGAAACAAAATTGATCTCCTTGAATCACATCTTGTATTTTTTTCTCAGAATCTCAAGAAGCTTTACAAGTTTCAAATAGTGCATGGTTTATCATAAAATCCCTTCACAAGAAGCAAGAAGATAGATGTGTTTCGTGGAAAAAAGAAAAACTGCTATACCTACGGCATTCCCTTGCTGAATAAATTCCATCTGTGGAAAATGGTAGGGCCAAGAACTGGAATTAATGAGCTGTGATGTTGCTCTGGTTCTAGTAATTTAGAATAAAATCTAGGGCAAGCTCTATGTTGAGAAGGGTGGAGATCTGGACTGGAAACAGCAATACCTTGCTATTGTTCAGCCTTGCCATCTTTGCCTTGGCCAGTCACTAAGTCCTTCATTTGTTCATCATCCTTTGGTCATTCAGTCAACAAACTTCTATGGACTGCCTACCATGTGCCAGGCATTGCAATAGGCTTTGAAGATAAAATGCTAAGAACAATGCATCCCTCATTAAACAAACAGATTAGTGGGCAAGACAAATACTAATCAAATCATTATACAATAAAATATGCAAATATAAATGATGATCCTTGTTACAAAAAGAAAGTGAGTGCTAGGAGAGTATTAAAACAAGGGAATCTGATTAGTCTCAAGAGTCAGGGAAGGCTTCTGTGCACAAGTGACTTTATATCTGGTCCATTGAATAGGAGTTTCCTAGGCAACCTGCTGAGGACAGAGGGAGAAGAGTTTTAAACAAGGTAAAGAGCTGTCCTAGCTCCTGAGGCTGAGAAGGAACATGAGAGGAATAGGAAGTTAGTATGCCAGGAGTAGAGGGAGCAAGGCGGGAGCCTCATGTGAGATGGGGCTGGAAAGGTATTCAAAGCATAAACTTTCTGCTGCAGGCAATGCGAAGCACGTAGGGTTTTAAGTATCCAAGTGACTTAATCAGACTTGCATTTTTTAAAGATGATCCTGGTTGTATTGGAGAGGACAGGTTGAGCTAGAAAGGAGGGATGTGTGTCTCCTGGGTGAAGAGCTCAACTACAATTTAAACTTTACCTTGGAATTGAAAACAATGTAATCTAAACATTTGTACCCTCATATTAATCTGAAGTAAAAAAAGAAAAAAAAGAAAGAAGGAGAAATGTGCAAAGCCAGTTAGGTGGCGGCTGCAGGAGCCTAGGCAGGAAAAGATGTCAATTGGGACTAGGCTGCCAGTAGTACTGAAGCAGAGATGTGGGTAAATCTGAGGGACATTTAGAAGGGATTGGTAATGTACAGAGCTAAGGGGAAGGGAGTTTCAAAACCAATCCCTAGACCTCTGGGGTACGCAGCTGAGTGGGTTGCAATGTCACTCACTGAGAACCCAGGCACAGGTGTGAAGGAGTGAGGATCATGGTTCTGTTCAGAATGTGTTGAGTGTGATGAGTCTGTGAATCTCCCAGTGATGAGAGTATGGCATTGGATATGCAGATCTGGAGCTCAGAGGAGCAGCCTGGGGAGAAAATGTAAATTTAGGAGTTGTTGGTATAGGAATGGATGGGAATGCCTCACTAAAGTTTAGAAAATAAAATGAAAAGGGCCTTAGGACTTGATCTTTGAGAAATTATAGCACATAATAGCCATATATAGGAATCTACAAAAGAGGCCCTGTAGGTGGGGAAATATCAGGAGAATGTGGAAGCAGAAGGGAATGTCTCAAGAAGGAAGAAATGGGATAAAATGAGGACAAAAAAAAGTCCATGATAGAAAGTCAGACTACACTCTGGGAGGCTGAGGCGGGTGGATTGCTTGAGCTCAGAAGTTTGAGACCAGCAGGAGCAAGAGCAAGACCCCTTCTCTACTAAAACTAGCTGGGTGTTGTGGTGGGCACCTGTAGTCCCAGCTACTTGGGAGGCTGAGGCAAGAGGATCGCTTGAGCTGTACTATCTTTAACCTCTCTAACCACTGAGGTTGCTGTGAGCTATAACACCAGGGCACTCCATCCAGGGTGATGGAGTGAGACTCTGTCAAAAAAAAAAAAAAAAAAAGAAGAAGAAGAAAGAAAGAGAGAGAGAAAAAGAGAGTGGGAAAGAAAGAAAGGAAGGAAGGGAAAGAAAGGGAAGTTGGATTAGAAGGCAGTGGTTAGAGAGGTTAAAGATAGTACAACAAACTTGTGAGAAGTGTAATTGTGAAGAAAAAGAAGGCATTAACTGGAGAGGGAAGTGGAGTCAGGGAAGGTGTTGTCATTGTTTTTAATGTGAGAGACGAGTTTGTTTAAATGTCAGTGGTTAAGTGAGTAACTGGATGCCCTAGAATTTCATACATCATTCTCTTTAAAAATCTAGAACTATAAAGTTAAAGTACCTAATAATATTGAGAGTTAAATTGTAAATGAGATTATAGCAAAGTTGTACACTGTAAACTCCATTGACAATGCCCACCCTTTCACTCCCAGGGTAGGAGCATTGAACCCAACACATATAACATGCAATTCTTAAGTAGGAAAGGCTGGCTGAATAAGTTAGAATAAATTTTCATACCCATTTATCAGTGAATAATTTCTAACTTTAATTCCACTTGTATTGAAACACAGCTCATTTGTTCTAAGAGCTCCCAATTTAAGAAATTCTATAGTTTCTCAAATAAATTACTGGATTAAAGGTAACATGAATACTATGGTCTCATTCACTAACATAGAAGTTGCCCTGATTAGTAAAATAAATTATATACTTAGGCTCGGCGCCTATAGTTCAGCAGCTAGGGCGCCAGCCCACATGCACCAGACTTGGCGGGCTCGAATCCAACCTTGACCTGCTAAACAAGAATGACAACTGCAACCAAAAAATAGCTGGGCATTGTGGCAGGTGCCTGTAGTCCCAGCTACTTGGGAGGCTGAGGCAAGAGAATTGCTTAAGCCCAAGAGTTGGAGGTTGCTGTGAGCTGTGACTCCACGGTACTGTACTGAGGGCAACAAAGTGAGACTCTGTCTCAAAAAAAAAAAAGAAAAAAAGAAATTATATATTTAAAAAAATTTTTTTTTTAATTCCTTTGTTTCTTTTCTTTTTTTTTTTTTTTTAAGACATAGTCTCACTTTTTCTACCTGGGTAGAGTGCTGTGGCATCACAGCTCACAGCAACCTCAAACTCTTGGGCTTAAGCAATTCACTTGTCTCCACCTCCCAAGTAGCTGGGACTATAGGCGCCTGCCACAATGCCCAGCTAGTCTAGAGATGAGGTCTTGCTCTTGCTCAGGCTGGTTAAAAATTCCTCTGTTTCTTAATTTTAAATGTGTTTTGAAGAGCAGAATGTACTATTGATAAAGTTGATTATGACTTTTTTTCAGAATATATCAACACAGCACTAAGTTGTTATTTTATAATTATTTGGTTAATAGGTTCAATCAAGATGGAGAGAAAAATCCCCACAGTAATTCAGGTTCCCACACTATTAGTTTCTGTTGTAAATCATCCCATTTGCCTATTCACTTAGTAGAGCATTTATAAAAGTAGCAATTGGGACATTAAAAGCAAAAAGGTGCTTCTCTACCCATAGGCATCTGAATGAAGTTCTTTGCTGGCATTTCTCAATTAGAAATTGGGAGAAAATTGGCACGGGCCACACACATGAAAGAAGTCCAACAAATATGTATTGATGGAATTACAAATGTATATCATAAATTCCAACTTAACAGGGTAAAGGTAGGGGAAAGATTCTAAATGAAGATGATGTGGCAGTAGAACGTAATTTTTAAAAGATCTCGGTTGCACTATATAAGCTTTTCAAACCCTTCCTGTCTCTATCAGGAAAAAGGGAGTGATACTGCTGTTTAGCTGTATAGGGACACAAATTAAATCTCCTTTTTCTTCCCCCGGTCTGAGTAAAGGAAGAGGAAAATTAGTAGAGTGTTTCCTTAGTGACGATGTAGATTAGTAGAGTGCTTCCTTAGTGACGATGAGAATGTCAAAAATAAGAGACAGGTTGTTCATGTGGTTAATAGAGCAAGTCACACAGCTTTCTGCTCATAGCAATATCAGCTTGTGTGTGTGTGTGGCAGTGGGCAGATTTCTGTTGGAAGGTGAAATAGGGAGAAGGCGGAAGAACATAAACCTCTAGTGATCCAGAGAACAGAAGCAAAGAACTGCAGGTCAAGGATTTGCTGGCCTGAGGATTTGCTGCCGGCCTGAGGACTGCAGTGATTTGCTGCTGGCCTGAAGACTGCAGTGATGTGGTCACAAGCTAAGGAATGCTGGCAGCCAAAAGAAGCTAGAAAAAGGAGAGGAAAAAATTCCTCCCTAGAGTCTGGGGGTTTTGGCAAAGTGATTTCAGATTTCTGGCCTCCAAAACTGTGAGAGAATATATTTCTGTTGTTTGAAGTTATGCAGAAAACAAATTTTCATAATTTGTTAACAGCAGCCACAGGAGCAGAATATAGGGGATGGTGACATGTCAGGCCATTCATGAAGGAAAGGGACCCTTGATTCATCACAACTGCTCCAGGTTCTACTGAATATGCTTCACTGTAGACAGACCCAGAGGCTGGATCCAAATTCTTTATTCCTTTTTGAGGAAGGTTGAGCTTCTTCTGTCATTCAACTCACAATACAAAATGGATTTGGGTTGAAATGTCTGTTATGAACCTGGGATTTTATGTAAGTAAAATTATAAGTTGTCTTTTGATACAAAAAGGAGGAAAGGGTCTATGTCAGACTATTTAATTAGCTCAGACCATCTCCATGAGTCACATAATTTTATAATAGATCACAAATTTTACTCCATTAATAATGCTATTTAAGTATTTGGAAGGAAATAGCATTCTTAAAATATAACTTAAATTTCCAGATACATGTTTTGTACATAATGGGAGTAGTTTCAGAGAAGAGAATAAAATAAGGATAGTTCAGATGGGTATTTCTTTAGATATTATGGGGCATAATTGGGCAAATAATTCTCTTTCTAGTGCTATTCTTCAACTGTGAGTCCCAAAATAGAACCAGTGAGCTTTCATCCTAAGGGAAAAAAAATCAACACAAAACCAAACTAAAAAATAACCCCCTCAAATGAGAATCAGTTAGTTCTTAGCATTCCTGTAGGGCTTTAGGTACATAAAACATTATCCAATTATGTTAAACAAAATAGAATAAATAGCAAACTTTTACTCTCCACCTCTGCAAGTGTTTTCTGTAAGTCTGGCTCTGGGAAAATACATAAAAAATTTCAGTAACAGAGATTATTTCATCTGAATCCTGCAACAGTAATATGTTCCCAACGGCCAGTGGAGACATTCTAGGTTTCTACTAAAAATATTACTCATTGGCTTTTAAAAACTGGGCTATTTAATGTATTATTAATGAGTTGTAGAAGTTTTATATATTCTGAAACAAGTCCTTTGTGAGAAACATGTTTCTCTGTCGTGGTGTCCTTGTTAATGATGTCTTTAATGAATAGGTCTTTAATTTGGAGGAGGTATAATTTATCAACTTTTTATATCATTGTTGCTTTCTCTATTCTAAGCACCTTGCTCACCATTATCTCACAAAGTAGTCTCCTATATGTTTTGTAAAAGTTTAATTTTTTTGCATGGTTGTTTATTTTCTCACATATGTATATTCAGTTATTCCAGCACTATATTTTGAAAAGACTTTTCCCCATTATGTACCTATCCTTTGCCAATATTACAGTCCTGTTTACTGTAGCTTTTAAGTCTTGAAATCACATAGTGAGATTCTATTTAAAATTCTTTGATTTTCCATACGTTTTGTTAAAAGGTAAAAGATTTATTCAATATGAAGAGAAACTGGAGTATGATTTTCTGTATCTTTTAGAATCAGCTTGTAGATTTTAGAAAAATAGCCTGTTGGAATTTTGCTTCAGTTTGCATTTTAGCTACTTACCATTTTAGAGAAAATTGATATCCTAACAATAGTGACTCTACCAACCAGTGAATATTATATCTCTTTTAATTTATATTAGGATTTTAAAAAAATTATCTAAGTACTATTTTATAGTTTTTGATGTAGAATACTTTAATTTATTTTAATAAATTAATTTATTTTATTATTTTAATTTATTCCTATTTAATTTATTACTATTAACATTTTAATTTATTCCTAAGTATGTTATTTTTATAATAGAAATAGCTTCTTGTAAAATTTATTTATAACTGTTTTATTTTTCTGTACTGACCTTGTATTCTGCAATCTTGCTGCATGTATATTCAATTATTATTTCTAGTAGTTGATTTCATATACTTCTGAGGACTTTCAAAATAAATGTGCCATTTGCAAATAGACAACATTTATGTATCTCTCCCTTATCTTTAGGCCCTTTTCCCCTCCTTGCCTTTATTTACAGGCTCAGATCTCTAGTATGATGTTGAATAGAACTGATAAGAATGGACAACCATGTATTATTCTTGATATTCAGAGAAAAGCATTCAGTATTTTTCCATTAAATATGATGTAATCTGGAGACATTTTGTTAGATGTAATTCCCCCTTTTGGGGGGAGGAGGATGGAGTCTCATTCTGTCACCCTGGGTAGAGTGCCATGGCATTATCATAGGTCATAGCAACCTTGAACTCTTGGGCCTGAGCACACCACTTGCCTCAGCTTCCCAAGTAGCTGGGATTTATAGGTGCCTGCCACAACTCCTGGCTAGTTTTTCTATTTTTAGTAGAGACAGGGTCTCAGGCTGGTCTTGAACTCCTGCTCAAGCAATGGTCCTGCCTCAGCCTTCCAGTGTTAGGATTACAGGTGTGAGCTACCATGCCCGGGCACCCTTTATTCTTAATATTGTGAACATATGACAATTTTTGTCAAGTGCTTTTTCTATATCTGTCAAGGTGACCATATTTTTATTTTCTTTTCTCTGTAAATCTGTTAAGTTACATTGATTTTTTTTAATTAGGCTAATATTACATTCCTGGAATAAACCTCACTTGATTGTGATGTAGTATTCTTTTTATATATTGCTAGATTTAATTTATTAGTATTTTCATAAGGACTGTCACATAAATATTAACAAGGAATGCCTATCAGTGACTTTCTGGTTTTGTAATTTCTTTGTCAGGCTTTGGTATTAAGCCATACCTGCTTCATAAAATGTTTTGGGAAGTGGTCCCTTCTATTTTCTGAAACAGTCATATAATATTAGTGTTACCCAATGTTAAATAAAATTAAAAGGTCAACAAATTCACCACTGAATTCATGTATGCCTGGAGTTTTCTTCTGTATGTGTGTTGGTGGGGGTTGTTCTTTAAATTAGGTTTGTTGATATATAATTTATGTATCCTTTGTAGTGAATAGTTCCATAAATTTTAACAAATGCTTATATTAATAGCTGTGTAACCACCATTATAATCAAGATTTAGACCATTTCCATCATCCCTTAAAAGTTCCCTGATGCCCCTTTAGAATGAGTGCCCTTAACCACTCATCTGTTTTTTGTTTGTTTGTTTTTTTGGTTTCATTTTTTTGGACACGGAGTCTTACTTTGCCACCCTCGGTAGAGTGGATAGAGTACTGTGGCTCACGGTAACCTCAGACTCTTGGGCCTCAAGCAATTCTCCTGCCTCAGCTTCCTGAGTAGCTTGGGACTACAGGCACCCACCACAATGCCTGGCTATTTTTAGAGATGAGGTCTCGCTCTTGCTCAGGCTGGTCTTGAACTTGTGAGCTCAGGCAATCTACCCGCCTTGGCCTCCCAGAGAGCTAGGATTACAGGGGTGTGCCACAGGACTGGCCACTCATGTGTTTTCTATCTCTACAGCTTTTTCTTTTCCTGATGGCCATGTAAATAGAATCATAACAGTATCGCATCTCTCACTTAGCATAATGCATTAGAGATTCATCATTATTTATCAACTGTTCACTCCTTTTTTTGGCTAATATAAATTTTATAGATGTGCCACATTTTTGAGCCATGCACCAGTTGACAGACACTTGGGTTGCCTTCAGTTTGTGGAAATTAATAAAGCTGCTATAAATATCTACAGGGAGGCCTTTGTGTGGACATCTGTTTTCATTTTTCTTGAGTCCATAAATATATTGGAGTGGTATTGCTGGTTCATATAATAAATGTTATGTTTACCTTTTTTTTATGTTTGGAGACAGAGTCTCAAGCTGACGCCCTGGGTAGAGTGCCGTGCCATCACAGCTCACAACAACCTCAAATTCTTGGGCTTAAGCCATTCTCTTACCTCAGCCTCCCAAGTAGCTGGGATGACAGGTGCCCACCACAATGCCCAGCTATTTTTTTGGTTGCAGTTGTTGTTGTTTAGCAGGTTCAAACCCACCACCCTTGGTATATGTGAACTGCGCCCTGCCGACTGAACTATGGGTGCTGCCAAATGTATGTTTAATTTTATAAGAAACTGTCAGATTGTGTTTCAAAGTGATAGACCATTTTGCATTTCCACCAGCAATGTATAAGAATTCTAGTTGTTTAAAATCTGATATTGCCAGTTTTTGAAAATTTGTATTTTAGGTGTGTGATTTTAACTTGCATTTTTTTTTTTTTCCTGAGACAGTCTCATTCTGTTGCTGGAGTAAAGTACCATGGAATCATAGCTCACAGCAAGCTCAAACTCCAGGGGTTGGGCAATCCTCTTGCCTCAGCCTCCCAAGTGGCTAGGACTACCGGCACCTGCCACCATGCCCAGCTAGTTTTTCTATTTTTAGTAGAAATAAGGTTTGGCTATCGCTCAGGCTGGTCTCAAACTCCTGAGCTTAAGCAATCCACCTACCTTGGCCTTCCAGAGCATAGGATTACAGGAATGAGCCACCTCGCCCTGGCCTAACTTTCATTTTTTTTTTTTCTTTAGAGACAGTCTCACTTTGTTAGATAGAGTGCTGTGCCGTCACAGCTCACAGCAACCTCCAGTTCTTGGGCTTAGGCGATTCTCTTGCCTCAGCCTCCAGAGTAGCTGGGACTACAGGCACCGGCCAAAACACCTGGCTATTTTTTGTTGCAGTTTGGCCTGGGCAGGGTTTGAACCCACCACCCTCAGTATATGGAGCCGGTGCCCTACTCACTGAGCCACAGGCGTCACCCATCTTGCATTTTTCTACCCTCTTCTTCCTCCCTTCCCTCCCTTCTTTTTTCCTTTCTTCCTGAGAAAGGGTCTTGCTCTGTCACCCAGACTAGAGTGCAGGGGCATCATCACAGCTCACTGCAACCTCAAACTCCTGGGCTTGAGTGATTCTCCCACCTCAGCTTCCCAAGTAGCTGGGACTATACCTGTATCCCACTACCCCTGGCTAATTTTTTAAGAGATGAGTGCTTCACTGTATTTCTCAGGCTCATCTTAAACCACTGGCCTCACGCAATTTTCCCACTTCAGCTTCCTAAAGTGCTAGGATTGCAGGCGTGAGCCACCGCACTCACCCTAAGCATCTATGTGCTCATTTACCCATCTATATACCTTCTCTGTGAAGTGTCTGTTTAGGCATTTTGTCTATTTTTAATTTGTGTTGTTTTCTTATTGAGCTTTGAGAATTATTTTTTTGGAGAGAGTCTGCAATGTCACCTCACGAGAGTGCAGAGGTATCATTGTAGTTCACTGAAACCGCAAAGTCCTGGGCTCAACGCATCCTCCTGCATTAGCCTCCCTAGTTGCTAAGACTAGGCGCATGCCACCATGTCTGCCTACTTTTTCTTTTTTGTAGAAAAAGAGTCTCACTCTTGCTAGGATTATAGGCATGAGCCATTGTGCTAGGCTGAGAATTCTTTATGTATTTTAGATACAAGCTCTTTATCAGATGTTTTTTTCCTGCTTATAATTTTTTTCCATTTTCCCAAAATTGTCTTTTGAAGAACAGAAGTTTTTATACGTATATATATTTTTTCTTTAGAAGTTTATATTTTTGATGAAGTCCAATTTATCAATTTTTTCTATGTTATGGTTTGGGCTTTAGGGCTAACTTAAATTTTTAAATTTAATTTCTATTTTCTCCATTGGCATCTAGCTATAGTTCTTTTTGTTGTTGTTGTTGCAGTTTTTTTTTTTTTTTTGGCCAGGGCCGGGCTTGAACCCACCACCTCCAGTATATGGTGCCGGCACCCAACTCCTTGAGCCCCATTTAGCTATACTTCTTTGTATTATTATTTTAGTCGTTGTTTTAGGGATTATAATATGTAAACTCATGCAAATAGATAACCACAAGTGTTAACCCTTTAGAATTAGCTAAGTTTAAGTGTAAAAAGAACTTTGCCCCCAATTATTCCTGAAATTTTTTCTAAGTGTATGAATCTACTTAGTGAATATTTGGGACACAATTAAAATTTCATTATCATGTAAAATTCCCACATATACAAAAGTAAAGAGAATAATGCAAATTCCTGTACTTATCACTCAGTTTCAATAATTGTCAACTCATAGCCAACTTTGTTATAGATATAACTGGTCAGGATTTTGGAGAACCTTGAGTCCTTGTTCATGTAAAGGAACATGATCCCTGCCAGGTAGGAGCAGACAATCTATTCGGAGAAACAGCATGATGTGGCAGAAGGAGTTTCGGAGCCAAATCTTTGTGGGGAGGAGCTAAGAATTTGGCATGAAAGCTGGAAATGCAGGTTGATCAAACTGTTAAGGAATTTGGACTGGTCCTATGGAGTGTGGGTAAAGATTAAAAGGTTTTAGGAAAAAAATATTAAAGTGCTGTTTTAGAAAAGAGTAAAGGGAATATAATATCTAGAAGAGAAATGAGACAAGGGGAAACCACTTACAAAGCTGCTGTAAAATTTGGAATAATAGCAATGACAGCGTAAACCAGGGTAGGAGCCAAAAAGGGTGACCTGAAAGAGTTAGACTCTTTCATGTTTAACAACTACTTAGATGTAGACAAGTGAGCAGTCCAAATGAACCGATTTTAAACTTGCGTAATTGGAAGGATTTAACAGAAATTTGGAAACTAAAAAGAGTTAGTAAATAGGGAGGGAAATTATATGGTTAAATTTCAATGTAGGTTGAAACTTGGTTTGTCTAGTTTGGTGAAGACTAGAGTTTGGAGAACTGGGAAGAAAGCATCTATCATTTCTCAAGAATCTAGTCCGTGAAGGGGTAGGTGAAACATTGTTTCATTTAATCCCTACTCAAGGTTTGTAAGAGGGATATTACTAGCTACAATTTATGGGTTAAGTATGCAGACTCAGAGAGGCTAAATGTACTGCCACTGACTCCGAGATACTTAGACACGGAACTGAAGAAGCACGCCTGTCTGACTTAGTGAATCATCCACCAAGAATATAACATTGAAATCATAGAGTTGGATGAAATTTCTAAAGGACAGAAAGAATAACAAGGAAGGTTGTGAGCAGATCACTGGCAGCAAATTTTTTCAAGGTAAGAGGAATCACCAATATGGTGGGAAAAGAGTTTGACAGAGGGTAAGAAGTAAACTAATATTATTACATATTGTAGGTTTTTACTGGAAGAACTCTATTTCTTGAATAATGTGGTCTGAATTCTACTACAAGCAAATTGTTTAATTTCTCTAAGCCTACTTCCTTTCTTATAACATAGGGATAATCATCCTCTAAGGGTTTTTCTTTTTTTTTTTAATAATGAGATGAAAAGCTGAGTGTAAATATGTTTGGCATGGGTTCTGACACAGTATGTTCTCAATGAATGTCTGCTGGAAGGACACAGTATAGGTGAAAAGGAAGTCTGTACAAACCCTAAAATATGGTCTGCAAGGTTCTTATTATAAGAAATTGCACACACCTTTTAGTTTTCTTATGATTTATTTCTTGTTCTTCAAAGTTGAATTACAGCATATATTTCTAATTAAGGATTTCTGTTAGTTCCATTTGGTACCTACAGATCTTACTGTATTATAGTTTTTTAAAAGTTAATGTACAACTGTAAGGTATGGTAACAAGATGAGAGAACAAAATGGAGATTCATCAAACTCATTCTCCATTCTCTCCATTGTACTTAAGTAATTATAGTCAGTTCCTGATTCAGAAACTCATTTTTGCTTTCAGAATATAAATATAACAGATATCAGAAACCTGTCAAAACTTCTCACTTCTGCACAACAACAAAAACATCAACAGAATGAAAAGACAGACACCCTGTGGAATGGGAGAAAATATTTGCAAACCATGTATCTAATAAGGAGTTAGTATCCAAAATATACACATATAAGGAACTTGAACAACTGGATAGTAAGAAAACAAATAACCTGATAAAAAATGGGCAATGGACATGGGGAGACACTTCTCAAAAGCAGACATCCAAATAACCAATAGGTATACGAAAAAAATGCTCCACATACGAAATCATCAGGAAAATGTAAATCGAAATCATGATGAAATATCATTTCCCATCCATTAGGATGACTATATACTCAATGCTCTATGCTTGAAATGTGCGAAAAAAGTAAATATTAAATGTTCTCAACATACACATGGTATGGATGGTTGCTATGTTATTAGCTTGATTGTGGTAATCATTTCACAATTGTATACATATATCAAAACATCACACACCTTAAAATTATTTAATTTTTGTTAATTACACCTCAGTAAAGCTGGGGGAGTGAGACAACCTCAAAACACTTACAGAATACATCCCAAACTAAGTTTCTTCCAACAGGGGTATGTACATTCTCAGTGGTGTATAAGACAACATATGGTGGTTTGCAAGGAAAACATAATTCATTATCATGTTTTTAATCCAACAAGTTAGATTACCAATATTTTATAAATGGAATGACACTAATGCCCTGACACATTCAGCCTTCATCACACATTCAGCACACAGTGTATGGGATGAACCCAGGGAGAAGAGAGGGAATTCTACAGCAGGATGACAGGGCACACTACTAGTTAGTTCATTTACTTGTTCACTTTACATACATTTTTACATTCTAGTACACATGAGCCAGTTAAATAACTCACAGGTATTTTTTATGTTATCTAGTTTTAATGTAACTATCACAAATTGAAAGCAGCTTAAAAACACTCCTTTCAAGAAACCACGGGTTGAAAATAGTAGGAATACAAGCACAAACTGACAAAAGAAAGTTTCAGTGTGACACTTCTGCTCCTTTGTCAGCTTCATTAGGAATTAAAATAATGTAATCAAACCTGATTATTTAACATAATTTCTTCTTATAAAAATGATTACTTGAAAAATCAACTTATATCCACTATTGCCCTAGATATACTTTGTGTCTTAAAATTTATTAGCTGTTGATCATATGAAGCTATTATTAGCAAAATATTTAAAAATACATCATCTTTATCATTACTCTCTAAATTTTTCATCTGCATATGTAAGACACCAAAGAAACAGAAAGTGGAATGGTGGCTGAGGAGAGAGAGGAGTGGAGAATTATTACTCACTGGGTATGGCTACAAGCTTTCAAGATGAAAAGAATTATGCAGATGGTGATGATGGGTGCACAACAATGTAAATGTATTTAATATCACTGAACTATACAGTGGTTAAAAATGATATCTTAAAAATGGCTAAGATAAAAAACAAAAAAAAAATGGTTAAGATGTTAAATTTTATGTGCATTTTACCATAGTATAAAAATTTGGGGAAAGTAACTAGTTAGAGCAAAGGTTTTAAAATACAGTCACTGTTATACATTCCTAACTAAAATGCAACCATATTGCAAACTTTTTCTAAAAAGGGCAAACCAGTTTCTTTCTCAGCTTAAATTTCTTTTAATTTTATTCCAGTAAATCAAAATCTTTGATAGGAAGTCAACTTCCTCCTCTCCCCTCTATTCTCAATCCTGTAACAAATCCTTCAGTGTTTCTTCTGGCACCTGTAGCCTTGAAGAGTCTCTCTAGTTGTTTCTAGGAGTCCTAGCAAATTAATTTTATTGACTAAGACAATGTTCACCAAACTTATTTGAGAATTACTTTTGGGGCACTTATTAAAACAGAATTACAGGCCTCTCTCACTTAAAGATCAAATTTCTGAGGCGACCTGGAAATGTGTTTACAAATAATGTCTAAATCATTCTTATTCTTACTAAGATGGAAAACTAGGCAGCCAAGAATACGTTAATTTAGTGTAAGGAAAGTAAAACATAGAAAGTGTGGTCTCTGGGAGAAAAATAACTGCCTGATTCCTTAAAATAGAATGTGAACCATGAAATGTCCACACCAATGGATGGGGAAAGCTACAAAATACAAAGTTGAAAAATTCTAAAATTTATTTACCTGTGATGTGTCATGTCCCATTTTTAGGTATTCTAATTTCTGGAATGCTAGACATGTAGCAAATAAATAATTTTAAAGAGCTTTTTCCATATCTAGGCATGGTGGCTCGCACCTGTAATCCTAGCACTTTGGGAGGCTGAGGTGGGTGAATTGCTTGAGCTCAAGAGTTTTGAGACCAGCTTGAATAAGAGCAAGATCCATCTCTACTAAAAACAGAAAGACTAGCCAGGCGTTGTGGCAGGCGCCTGTAATCCCAGCTACTTGGGAGGCTGAGGCAAGAGACTTGCTTGAGCCCAAGAGTTGGAGGTTGCTGTTAGCTATGACCCCATGGCACGCTACCCAGGGTGGCAGAGATTCTGTCTCAAAAAAACAAAAAAGAGCTTTCTCCAAGATGTGAGTGTGGAAAGGATGTGAACTAATAAGCAGCGGTTGTATAATATGTATTTATTCACCAAATTTATTTTTGAACAATCAGAACACCAGATTATGACAGATTAAAAAGAAAGCACCAAAAATTGCTACACATCAATACCTGAACTGAGATTGAAGGCAAATATTCATCTATTAAATCTACACCTTAATGTTGAAACAGAGGTAAAAACATCCACAACACATTTTACGCAGTACAGTAAGTAGCACTTTTTGTGAATTACAACCAGTTAAATGTAATAATGCTAATTACCATACAAAGAATACACACAAATTACACATAAGTGTATTTAATACATCATACATTATACAGAGTATCATGCATGTTTAAGTGGTTAAGATATGCAAAGTGACAATCATTGTTCATTATATACGACAAGACAAGTTTCTTTGCACTGTTAAGTACACTGTTACTTTGTACTGTACTTTCTGGATGAGAAAAATTATAAATTTGCAAATAAATAACTACTGAGTTTATATCAGCGTAACGCAGTTAGTTCTTTATAAATTTTTTTTAACTATAGTATAAAAATTGATGCAAGCTGAGAGCCATTTGTTTTATTTTATTATATGCCTTTGCCCAAACTTCTTGCATATCAACTTGACCATGTTTTTAAAAAACACATTTACTTTCTACTTATTGTTTAAGAAATCTATATTTTTCTCTTTGGGGGTAGTTACTAGCAGTAAAATAGGAAAGAAATGTGTTCAGTTTATGTTCAAACTTGAAAATGAAAAATATACAACAAACTTTGAATATACAGAAATGTGTGCATCTTTTAGCAAAGACCACGATTGTCCCATGAAAGGAATAATTCAGACTTTAATAGAAATTACATCTAGTATTTTAAATAAACACAGTAAAAATGCAAGTCTTTACATTTTTTTTAAAAAAATTGGAGTTAGTTCTCTTTTGATACCTTAAAAATAATTAGGAAAACAAAAGAGAAGTAGGGGGAAAATAATGTTAAAAAAATATACTCCACAAATTTGAGTTTATTAATTACTAAAAAATTATTAAGTAAATTGACTTTGATATATACAAATATAAGCCTCAATAATCTGAGGAAAAATGAGCACAGCTCGTAGGGAAGAATTCATGTCTTTCACAGAGTATTCATTAATAAGACAAAATTTATGTTTGGAGGTTAGTTTTTCCACGTGTCTTAAGTTCAGAATGCAGCCACCACTTTCTCATAGAATATTTTTTCAGAAACTTTAGCAAACCTTAATTTTCTACATTGTTGTAGCATTAAGTCGATTCTAATTTGAAATGAGAACCCTGAAAATTAAGGGAGGCCTCTAGAGCAAGAGTTCTGCAAATACTAAGGAAAACACTATTCAGTATTTACTTTAAATTTTTATTTAACCAACCTCAAAGAAAAGTATTTGGGGCTAATTTGGGAAGACCACTCATAATAAAATATATAGTTATAAAATTGCAGGGCATTCCTTTATTTTAAGGCACAGTCTGTTTTATCCCAAATGACTGTAAGTTCAAGGTCACAGTGATGATACATATTCAGTTTTGGTCTGGTTTCTCATGGGTATGTTGCTACATTTATAGTCAGTCACAAGTTTAAGAAACTGTAGTACAATCACTTCAAAATAATATTATTTAAGACATTTTTAGACTTTTAAAAAATGTAAATATATAATACAACTTCCTAATTTATATACATTAAAAACTGGAGCTTTATTGCACTCCACAGTGAAGGAAGGGAAGGTTATTTCTACCAGTATTCCAAGAAATACACATTTAATTATGTACAAATCATGATTGTGTTAAATATAGGATAAAATTATTCAACACAGATAACAAACTCATTCCGGAGAATAATGTATCCTGAATTTAGGTCTTGTATATCATAATTTTACTAACATCACCTATACTCCCTACTCAACAGGGACTAAATCAGGGCCAAATGTTCAATATTTGACTCTCTGTGCTGCCTTTTCTCTTCAAAGCTATTTAGGCAAACTGTATCAACATTCTTGAGCAGAGAAATAGTAAATGGTATTAAATAATGAGAAAAACTATAATTGATGAATTGAAATTTCTTAGCATTTCTATGGGGAGAAGTTAAAGCATTTCAAGCAGATAAACACAACAGTTTGTGAGTCTGTCATATTTCCACTTTTCTCCCCCATGAGAACCCAACCATATTATCGTTAACACTTTAGCATTAATATCTTATTTTATAATATTTTCCATTAAGATATGCATTACAAGGTTTACTTCATTGTACTACTTCAGGTTCTAGTGGATAATTTCCCCCTGGGAAACATATGACTGCATAAAGGGACTGAAATGGAAATACAAAGAATACAAAGAAAACAAAAAAATTCCACAGTAAACTTTCTTTTTTTTTGAGAAAGAGTCTCATTTTGTTGCCCTCAGTAGAGTGCTGTGGCATCACAGCTCACAGCAACCTCTAACTCCTAGGCCCAAGAGATTATCTTGCCTCAGCCTCCCAAGTAGCTGGGACTACAGGTGCCTACCACAACGCCTGGCTATTTTTTTGTTGCAGTTGTTTATCTGGCCCCGGCCAAGTTCGAACCCGCCACCCTCTGTGTATGTGGCTGGCGCTGTAACTACTGTGCTACAGGCACTCAGCCAAGTAAACTTTCAATTACATAAATGAGACACCTGTATTAAAATGGTTTATACAACAAAAATTAATGTTTTCAATCACAAAATGAATCTGAAGCAAGATTACTTCAAATGATTATTTCAATTAATTGCTTAAAGATTACTAAATTAGGTAAACTTTTACCCAGTAAAATCAAAAAGCACAATAAAAAAATCAGACAAAATACGCTATATCAGACAAAACTATGCTATAAATGGAAATGTTTCCAAAGAAATCATAAGGAATATAAGTTTTCATGATTTACACATTTGTCATAAATCCTAGATGAAAAATACTGAAGAGATAATTTTTTGCTTCAATTCCAGTATGCTAAGAAAGTTCATTGGCACAAATATCCAGAGGTATTTTACAGTTTCATTTACTTTGGTGGCAAAGTATATTTTGCTAACCATATAAATATAGTTACATAGTTTTCAATAAGGAACTTTATGCTAAAAAGAATTCAAATGTATTTTTTCCTCTTAAAAAGGGATGTAAAAAGTCCAATATGAAACAGAACAAGTGCAACATGAAATACATAACAGGCCTATCATATAGGCTTTTTAATAGTGAATAGCTCTATATTTTGTCTATAAACATTTTTACTAGTAACATTACTGCTATATAAATACTAAAAACCAAATAACATTAAAAAATAGTATATGAACTTACAAAAATGGCTACTTTTAGATGTGCTAAACTAAGATTAGAATTCAAATATGCAAACTCAACACGAACTCATTAAAATATACCAACCAATACAGTTTTTCATAGTGTTTGAAGTTATAATGTACAGAATAAGTACAGATTGATTCTGAATTACATATATCAAGTCTATATAAGTCATCAGAATTTAACTGTTACTTGATATTTCAAAAAACAAACATTTTTGGCAGTGTAACATGCCAAACACTTTCAGAAAGTACTGTACTTTGTTTAAAAATTATCAACCATAGACAATTTAATAAAGATGTAGCTTAGAATATCACTGAATTTTGAAAGATATGTTATCTCATCAATTTAAGATGTACATTTATATATTTTAGATGTCACATTTACTCTATTAATGGAATGACAGCTTGTTCTCACAATTTCCAAATTTTATTCTGTTCTCAAAACTAAGTTTAATGTATAAGATGCAGTCTCCTGTATTTATAATATAACTTATCAAAAAATGTGACTCCTTTAGCATGTGCAGTACATATATTTGGATTACTCAGCTGACATTCTTTCCTATTATTCCCTATCAAAAGTAAAGAACGTAAGTTGCCTCACAGCTTTTCCTATTTCCTCAAGCTATTAAACCTTACTGTGAAAGAATGCATGTGTAATGTATATAAATAAAACTTCATTACAGAATTTGAAATTTTCTTTGTTCAGAAAGACTAGGATAAAATTTAAGCTCCAATCCATCTTACCATTTTTTAAAAGTATTATATGTTCTACATTGACCTTACCAGGTGAGAAAGTTTGCTGGCAGAGTCTATTCTCATAATACAATAATTTAATTGCTTCCTTATCTTACCAAATTTCATGCTCTTCAAAGTGATTTTCCCCAATAAATTTCACAAAGTATTTTGTCTCCTATGTTATATAGGTTCACAAATCCTACATACTGAGAAAACAAAAAGTGATGATGAAAAATAAACAAATGTCTAGTCATAGGAGAATCCTAACCTATTTAAAATTTTTTTTCAAATAATTTTAATAACCAGTTGCTAAAATTTCAAATGCATAACTGTGAAGTTTTGCACTAAACCTAACAATAATGTAAGACATTACACTAATTTGAACCCATTGCCTAAAATGAAAATGTAGGCCAGATCATTTAAGTAGGAGTCAGGAATCAATAGATTTAAGTTTTATCTCACAATCTTTGTGTTTCCCCTCACTTTTTCTAGAGCTTTCAAGAATGAAACTGATAATTGAGTTTTGCTTCCTTTTATTTCCCTTGACCACCTTCCATAAGAAGGAATTAATAAGCAGTAAAGTAAAATGAATATACTATGTTAAGTGAGAAGTCTGAAGAGTTAAGAGTAATATAGGAACCAGATAATGAACGGTAATCTGCCTCATTGAAGTTGACATATACTATGGAAATACATAGTTCAATATTTGTGGTTAAGATAATCAACAACATAACAGAAAGGGAATTTAAAATATGGATGATAAAGACAATAAAGGGAATGAACGAGAAAATGGAAAGACAGAACCAAAAGATGGATGATATATAGAATATAGAAAAAATATGACTGAGCTTAAGGAAATGAAGGAGACAATCAGGGAATGTAAAGATGCCATAGAAAGAATAAAAAATAGATTATATCATGGATAAGAAAGAACCTCAGAGCTAGGGGATAAAGTTTTCAAGTTAACCCAGGTAGTTAAAGAGGCAGAAGAGCGAGAAAGTAGAATAGTCACTGAGACAACTATTAGAATCCATGAAATGTTCAAACATACAAATAATAGGGATGCCTCAAGGGGAAGAATATTGTCCCAAAGCAATGGAAGTCCTATTGGAGACTATCATAAATGAAAACTTCCTAAGTTTTACTAAAGATCCTGACATGCTCCTTTTAGATGGATATCGAACCTTGGGTCATCTCAACTCAAACAAAGCTCCAAGACACATTGTAATAAACCTGTCCAAAGTCAAAACAAAAGAGAAAATTCTGCAAGCAGCCAGAAGTAAGCACCAACTGACCTACAGTAGCAGAGACTTTAGGGTGACAGAAGACTTTTCAACTGAAACATTCCAAGCCAGAAGAGAATGGTCATCCACCCTCAACATTCTTAAACAAAACTATTTTCAGCCCAGAATTCTGCATCCTGCTAAATTAAGCTTCAAAACTGATGGAGAAATCAAATCCTTTGCACAAATACAAGCACAGAGGAAATTCAACACAAGACCAGCTCTACAGGAAAAACTTAGACCTATTTGGATCTATTGCCTAAAATGAAAATGTAGGGCAGATGATTTACATAGGATTCAGGAATCAATAGATTTAGTTTATTGTCTTTGCCCCACTTTTTCTAGAGCTGAGTAACATAAGACCACCAGCAAAGTAAACAGCCAGAAGCTAAAGATGAAAACTTAGCTTCCACAACAGTAGAAAGGATAAAATTACACAATGGACTTTCACAAAATTAGATGAACAGAATTCCACCACACCTATCAATTCTCTCAATAAATGTCAATGGACTGAATTCCCCACTGAAGAGGCACAGGCTGGCTGATTGGATAAAAAAAAACAAAACAAAAACACAAACCATCCATATGTTGTCTCCAGGAAATGCACATAGCCTTGAAGGACAAAAACCAAGATTTGGGGTTAAGGGATGGAAAACAGTATTTCAAACAAATGGAAATCAGAAGAAAGGAGGGGTTGCAAATCTTATTTTCAGATACAAGTGGATTTAAAGCAACTCAAGTTACAAAAGACAAACAGACACATCATCCTGGTCAAGAGAACAATACAACAAGAAGACATTTCTATTTTAAATATTTATGCACCCAATTTAAATGCTTCCAGATTTATGAAAGAGAACTTGCTTGATTGGTCTGCGCAATATGATATCCCATAACACCATAATATCTAGGGACTTTAACACCTCTCTGACAGAACTCGACAGATCCTCTAAACAGAAACTAAACAAAGATACAAAGGACTTAAATGTAACCCTAGAACAATGGGATTAATGGACACATACGGAACACACCATCCTAAAGCCTAAAGAACATACATTTTTTCATCAGTTCATGGAAAAATAGATTACATCAAGATCTGGTAAGATACAAATCAAACCTCAGCAAAATTAAATGAATAGAAATTATACCTTGTATCTTCTCAGACCACTAGGCAATAAAGGTGGAAATCAACTCAAACAAAAATGTTCATCCCCACACAAAGGTATGGAAACTTAAACAACCTTAATGCTGAATGACAGTTGGGTCCAGGAAGAGATAAAGGAGGAAACTGTTAAATTCATCAACAGTAATAACAATGAAGACACAACTTACCAAAAACTTGTGGAATACAGCAAAAGAAGTCTTAAGAGAGAAATTTATTGCATTAGATACCTATGTTCCAAAAATAAAAAGAGAACGCATTAAACAAACTCATGAACCATCTTATGGAAATGGAGAAAGAAAACAATCTAATCCAAAACCCAGCAGAAGAAAAGAAATAACCAAAATTAAACCAGAGATTAATGAAACTTAAAAGGAAAGAATCATTCAGCAAATTAATGAAATAAAAAGTTGGCTATACTCCTACAGCAGAAATTATTCCAAAATATTGAGAAGGAAGGAATATTCCCCAACATGTTCTATGAAGCAAACATCATCCTGATACCATAATCAGGAAAAGACCCAACTAAAAAGGTGAACTTCAGACCAATTTCACTAATGAATATAGATGCAAACATTCACAACAAAATCCTAGCCAATAGATTACAGTTTGTCATCAAAAAAGTCATATATCATGATCAAATAGGTTTCATCCCAGGAATGCAAGGCTGGTTTAATATATGCAAGTCCAGAAACGTAATTCACCATATGAACAGAAGCAAAAACAAAGACCATGTGATCTTCTCAATAGATGTAGAAAAAGCATTTGATAAAATTCAGTATCCTTTTTAATTAAATTAGAACACTTAAGAATTTAGGCATAAGTGGCACATTTCTTAAACTGATTGATGCCACCTACGACAAACCTACAGCTAGAATTATACTGAATGAAGTGAAACTGAAAGCTTTTCCACTTAGAACTCAAACCAGACAAGGCTGTCCTCATCGCCACTACTATTCAACATAGTGCTGGAAGTTTTAGGTAATACAATCAGGCAAGACATGGAAATAAAGAGCATCCAAATGGGGGCAGAGGAGGTCAAACTCTTGCTCTTTGCCAATGATATGATCTTATACTTAGAGAGCCCCGAAGACTCAACCACAAGACCTCTAGAAGTGATCAAAAAATATAGCAATGTCTCAGGATATAAAATTAATGTCCACAAATCAGTAGTCTTTGTATATGTCAATAAGAGCCAAGATGAGAAGCTAATCAAGGGTATAATTCCTTTCACAGTAGCTTCAAAAAAATGAAATAGCTAGGAATATACCTAACAAAATAGGTGAAGGACCGCTACAAAGAAAATTATAAAACCCTAAGAAAAGAAATAGCATAAGATATTAACAAATGGAAGAACATACCATATTCGTGGCTGAGAAGAACCACATTGCCATACTTTTGGTAGTTCAGACATTGTCAAAGTGTCTATATTACCCAAAGTAATCCACAGATTTAATGCAATCCACATTAAAATACCAACATTATACTTTCACGTTTTGGAAAAAATAATTCTTCATTTTGTATGGAACCAGGATAAACCCCATATAGCTAAGGCAATTCTTACCAATAAAAACAAGGCTGGGACATCACCCTGCCATACTTTAGGTATGCTACAAGGCCACAGTAATCAAAACAGCATGGTATTGGCACAAAAATAGAGACAATGACATTTGAAACCAAATAGAAAACCGTAAGAAGAAGCTAACATTTTACAACCACCTGATCTTTGATAAACCAAACAAGAACATACAATGGGGAAAAGAATCCCTATTCAACACAGAGTGCTGAGAGAATAGGATAACCACATGTAAAAGACGGAAACTAGACTCACACCTTTCACCACTTACAAAAATTGATTCAAGATAGATAAAACAGTTAAATATAAGGCATGACACAATAAAAATCCTCAAAGAACGCGTGGGGAAAACAATTAAAAATATCAGCCTGGGGAAAGATTTTATGAAGAAGACGTCCGTGGCAACTGCAACAACAACAAATATAAACAAATGGAACTTTAACTAGAAAGCTTCTGTACAGCTAAGGAGACAATAACCAAAGCAAATAAACAACTTTCAGAATGGGAAAAGATTTTTGAATATTATGAATCAGACAAAAGCTTGATAAATAGGATCTACAGAGAACTCAAATTAATCAACAAAAAAAGGAGCAAACAGGCTTGGTGCCTGTAGCTCAAGCAGCTAAGGTGCCAGCCTCATACACCAGAGTTGGCAGGTTCGAATCCAGCTACTTGGGAGGCTGAGGCAAGAGGATTGCTTAAGCCCAGGAGCTGGAGATTGCTGTGAGCTGTTATGCAACGACACTCCACCCAGGGTGACAGGTAGAGGCTCTGTCAAAAAAAAAAAAAAAAAAAAAAAGAGCAAACAATCCCATGTACCACTAGGCAAGATACACGAATAGAATCTTCTTTAAAGAAGATGGATGAATGGCTAACAAACCTATGAAAAAAATGTTCATTATTCCTAATTATTAGAGAAATGCAAATCAAAACCACCCTGAGATGTCACCTATACTGAGTGAGAATGCCCCATATCACAAAGTCTCAAAGCTATAGGTGCAGGCATGGATGTGGAAAGAGGGGAACACTTTTACGCTGCTGGTGGGACCTAAAACTAATACACTCTTTTTGGACGAAGTAGGAAAAGTCTTCAAAGAACTCAAATTAGACCTCCCATTTGATCCTGCATTCCCGTTACTAGGCATCCACCCAGAAGAAAAAAAAAAATCCTTTTATTGTAAGGACATTTGCAGTAGACTATTCACTGCAGCTCAATTTACAATTGCCCAAATGTGAAAACAACCTAAATGCCCACCAATCCAGAAATGGATTAACAAGCTGTGGTACATGTATACCATGGAATACTGTTGGAATACCACTAAAGAAGATGGAGAGTTTACATCTTTTGTATTAACCTGGATGGAGGTGGAACACATTCTTCTTAGTAAAGCATCACAAGAATGAAAAAGCAAGAATTCAATGTACTCAGTTCTAATGTGAAGGTAGTAGATGAGCTAATACAAGGTGAGGGTAGGAGAATGAGCAAGTGGGGAAGTGGAGGAGGGAGGGGGATGCAGGTGTCATGGTGTATGTGCACCTCTTGGGTACATGACACAAAAGTGAGGGACTTTACCTAACAAATGCAATCAGTGTAATCTAATTCGTTGTACTCTCAATGAATCCCAAACAATAAAAAAAGGAAAGAAAAAAAAAAATCAACAACACACATTTACTAGGCTTATTACAGTTCTTTCTTTTTCCTTAATGGATGATGATGTAGTTATTAGAATCATATAGGCATAGCTCACTCAAGAAAAGGTATTCCATTCTATACATCTGAATTTATCTGATGGAAAAATGAAAAAAATTAAAGATTAATCAACACATATCAACATACATTGAAGAGACTCAAAATCAATGTTAATTAGCCACAAATGGCTTTTTTAGAATCATTATTTCAAATACCGTATATACTCGAGTATAAGCCAAGTATTTTCGGCACAAAATTTGTGCCGAGTTCGGGTTTTTCGGCACAAATTTTGTGCTGAAAAAACTCAGCTTATACTCGAGTATATACAGTATATGGTGATAACTAAGAAAAGAAAGTTAGCAGAACCTGTTTAGTTTCTGACATGAAAAAGATCCAGAAAAAGAGTATTACCAATTTCTATCATGTCATTAATTCTAAATTATAAAAGCAACAACTCCAGAAGAGGCTTTATAAACACTGTAAGTACCCAGTGTTTTTCCCTGTCCAGTCTATAGTTGATCTAGTTAACATAGAATCTAGGAGTTATTGTATATGTATCAAAACTTACTCAAAACTCAACAATTTCTAAATTAAAATGCGATAACAGTGGAGTGCAGAAATTTGCTGAACTAGATTATATCTAAGTGCCAATAAACACTTTTGTTTTTAGTAACACTGCTACTTGGGCTGTGCTGTTTTACCAACAATCTAGATTGTAAGCATGGTAGAAACAGTTTGTACTTTAAACAGCCTATCCTTTTCTCAAGTGATAAAATCATTAGTTTTGCTAGAGCCTACCTTCTCATCTCCTGGGAATGTAGGTAGCTATCTGACTTAAAGGAATTGAAGATCCTAACAAAAGGTTAAAAAAAAAAAAAAGTGTATGTATAAATGCATACGCACATATATATTTTACACATATATAAAGTGGCGAAAAGCCCAACCTACAATTGCTTATAAAATGTTTAATTAAAATCCTTTGTATTCCTTAAAATTAAATACTCTGTTGGAAAAATAAGATTCTAGGATTTGTTGATAAAATGCTCACATGAAAATATTTCAGTGACAATTAGTATGCCTCATCTGCTGCTTTAAAAAGCAAATGTACTACTCACAAATGAGAAATTGAAGCTTGTTACATTTTATTCATGAGCAGTACTGACTAAAAAAGGTGACTTTAGATCACATAAATATAATGACTATGGCTGTGAACAGAAGATACAAATTAATAGGTTTTCTAAAGTTCTTTCTGTATATGGACCTAAGTTCACACTCAGAAATAACTGGGTGACACATTTAACCTGTCACTTAAGATACATTGTAATAATGGCAGCAAAAAATAAGAATACCATGTGGGGGCTCACCACTGTAGCTCAGCAGCTAGGGCGCCAGCCACATACACAGGAGTGGGTGGGTTTGAATCCAGCCTGGGCCTTCCAAACAATGACAGCTACACCAAAAAACTGCCAGGCATGTGGCAATGCCTGTAGTCCCAGCTACTCAGGAGGCTGAGGCAAGAGAATTGCTTAGGCCCAAGAGTTTGAGGTTGCTGTGAGCTGTGACGCCATGGCATTCTACTGAGGGTGACAAAGTGAGACTCTGTCTCAAAAAAAACAAAAAAGAATACCATGTGTATAAAAGTATATATATAGCAGAACATAGGCAGATATGTCCCTATTTCAGTAAATATATATGTGGTATGCCATGGGATGAGTGTGTGATCTAGTAAATTCTCTTTCCTCTCAGCTGAAACACACAAGTATTTTATATTTTATACTTTTTGCTATTTCTCTCAAACAAATAAGAGCCTGCTATGTCTGCCATGCCTACTATGAGGTTATCACTGCCCTTGAATGGTCTCAGTATGAGAAAATATGAATACTGAGCAATAGGCATGAAGCTGGAAAAGACAACAGTGTAATGAAACAAACTTACAACCTTCAAAGATAATACCAATACCCCCTTTAACTGATGCTGAAATAGCAAAGACCTGAGGAAGAACTAAGAAATGAGGTAACTCCACAGGCAGTGAAATGGGAGTAAATTTCTATAGGCAGTAATAGCTGAGAGGCTGTAATGGAATCCAGAAACAACGGCAGATAAAATGAAACAGGTTCTCTAGGACATTCCTAGGTACTAACAAGGATACAAGTTCACAACTGCAACGGTGGAAATCATTGGGATTTAAGGACTTTGCTTGAGAGGTTTTGGGCATTTATGTTACACATTATCTAAAAGCAGACCTCAGAGCCAGGTATATCTTAGCCTGAGTTTCTCTATCCTAAGGCAAAGAGTATGCTCTTCTACCTTGTTCCATTACCTTCTTCCTACTCTTTTGTAGCTAAGAGTGAAGTGAAATCTTTAATAAAATAGAAAGATTACTCTATTATTTGTCAAACAGTAATCCCAAAACTCACCTGGGCAAATTAAGATTCCATTTTTAAACCTAGTGGCTGAAGTCTATAATTTATTCAAGTGGTTTGTTAATACTTACGTTATCAATGGAGTAACAGCTGTCTATTATTATTATATTAACAATATAATATTATACATCAAATGGGGCACTACACTTCATATATATATTCTTTTTTTACACAGCAGACAAATGTGCAAACCTACATTTATTTTTGACCACTGGAATTTAGTTAATTCACCATGACCTGAGGCACTTTTGGCAACCATGGGGGTAATGAATTAAATAAAATGGTACAGACTGAATAACTGAACTGTTCCAATATCTGGATGTAAATCCACGTATCTGTGAGCATTCAACAACTGATTTCTCTAACAGTTTCTTCAATATTCACTAAATATAGTAAGATTTATATTTGAAAATTAACAAGAAAATTCCATTACATTTTAAACTTGAATGTTTCTACCCATCAATATTTCATTGGTTACCAAAAAAACATGTCTCCTTACAATTCAAAGTTCTATTTTCATAGATGCAAGAAGTGAAAAGATCTACTCCATTCATTGTGGCTGGCAAAAACTGACCATAGACTGTGTGGAGCTATTTCACTTTTGAGATTAAACAGCTATGTATTTTATCAATCTTTTAAGACTTATTTCTCAATTCATAAACTATAGAAAATTCAAGGCGGTGCCCATACCTCAGTGGGTAGGGTGCCGGCCACATACACTGAAGCTGGCAGGTTCAGATCTGGCCCGGGCCAGTTGGGACAACAGTGACAACAACAACAATAACAACAAAAATGACAGGCGTTGTGGCGGGTGCCTGTGGTCCCAGTTACTTGGGAGGCTGAGGCAAGATAATTGCTTAAGTCCAAGAGTTGGAGGTTGCTGTGAGCTGTGACGCCACAGCACTCTACCCAGGGTGACAGTTTGAGACTCTGTCTCAAAAAAAAAAAGTAAATAAATAAAAAGTTCAAAATATCCACCTTCAGAAAGAAGTTTGATGAAACAAGCAGAATGCTTGAGGTAAAATGACAATGCTGTATCTACTAGGTCTCTGAGAGAAGATCTCTAGTTTGGCTGATGGAACAGACTAGGTGATATTCACAGGAGTCCTCAAATACAGCGGCCCCCATAAATTCCTTCACCAATTTTTTGAAAATGATTAGTATACTGATTCCACACCACAAAACAAAACCATGCTTCCACTACTTTCCTCAAACATTATGAAACTAATTTCCTATTTTCAATACTGTAAAAATAGACTTGTCTTCTCCAAAGGATCTTGCTGTCCACGTTGATTAATTTTTGTGTTTCCTCTTCTTATTAGCCCTAAAGGCATAAATCACCTTTATCATTCTTTAAGTTCAATCTTACATAAAGTTGCATAATGCGTGGAGTAAAAGAGGAATGAAGACAAAGCATGGGACCCTATATACATGTGCTGACCCAAAAGCAATCACAGCAACAGCCAGAGGAAGTGGAAACTGTGAAGCAGTCTTCAACAATTTACTGTAAAGGGACAGAGAAATACACGTTATGTAAACTATATTGTCAACAGTCAATAAAAGGGAATACGCGAATCTTCCCTATAGATTTAGAAAAGAAGAGTGTTCTAACTGATTGTAAGTTTTTTTTTATGTAATAAATTTACCTGCACATAATTTTCTAAAAGATCAATACAATTCATGTTTTGGCTAGAAAAGGGAAAAATATTTCTACTTAGAAAATAGCCACTTTTGTTTAGACTTTCACATTTTAACAACAGAAAAATACTATTTGGACTTTGACTCAGTAATTTTACCTCTAGAAATTTATCCTAACAAAAATAATCATGTTCACTAACACACAGCTACAGAAATGTTTATTTTAACCCTACTTATAACAACAAAAACCTACCAAACAAAAGAGGAACCATCTTAAGTTCCCAACAAAAGCAGCATATAAGATAAGACACTAAATATTTTTAGAAGAAAAATACTATCAGTAAAGGCCATCACCTTTTACTCTGAAGATAGGGAAACTGAGGATAAGAGGGGTTAAGAAAACTTCCTAACAACAGAAAGCTTTTAAATGGCATCTGCAAAAATCTGCCAGAATCAACTGAAAAGGCTTACAGAGTAAAAAAAAAAAAAAATCAATAAATGAAAAATCATTTTATTATGTAGAATTTCAAACACATACAAAATTAGACTACAGTATCAGACACCCTCCTGCAACCTCAAAAATCGTCAAATCATGGCCAATATTCTTTCACCTATATCCCATCCACTTCTCTTGTACTTTTTGGAAGCAAATCTTAGGCATCATACATATCTTTTAAGGGTTAACTTTTTAAAGGAAAAAACCAATGTGATTATAGTCTAATAAGTTAAACCTACATTCAAGAAAATAAGTATAAAATACTTGCATATAAACCATACCACTGTTCTGGCTTTACTTTCAGGAACAATCACATAGATTAGGAACAAAAGGTATGTTTCAGACATAAAATAAAGGGTGATAAAGGCCAGGAATATATGTGAGAAAAAGAAAGGTTAAAGTATTGTACCTTGATTTTATTGAAACAGTGTAAGTATTTCCAAGAACTGCTATAGTTGGAATAAGGATAAAGGCCAAAGGTTTACATGGATCAGGAGTAAGTTTAAAACAATACCTACAATAAAAAGAAAAAATAAAATGTGAATCAACAAAGCAGACCTGATCGTATTTTTGAGAACTCACTCTGTGCCCTGGGCAGAGTGTTGTGGTGTCACAGCTCACAGCAACCTCAAACTCTTGGGCTTAAGCGATCTTCTTGCCTCAGCCTCCCAAGTAGCTGGGATTACAGGCACCTGCCACAATTCCTGACTAGCTTTTCTATTTTTTAGTAGAGACAGGGTCACTCTTGCTCAGGGTGGTCTTGAACTCCGGAGCTCAAGCAATAGGCCTCCCCTAGAGTGCTAGGATTACAGGCATGAGCCACTGCCCCTGGCCAATCTGATCACTTTAAATTACCAGAATCAACACAATTAAATAATTGTTAAAATAGTCCAGTAGCAATATGGATATAAGAGTGCTCTAAACAGCTAAAGAGATCTCTGTTGAGTAACTTTTTCTCTAGATCATTTTATATCCAAGGTTATGGAAAATTATGTTTAGAACTACTAAAATAAATTAAAACACCCAGTATGAATGAAAACACTTCCTTTTTATAATAGGTAGATGTCTAAAAGGTCATAATGTTTTAGAGACACAAATTATTGAAAATATATTAATGTTACTCTATAACAAAAGATAAAATGAACATTTATATAGAGATAGTGGTCCATTATCTTTTCAAAAATCCAATTCATCTCTTGTATTTGATGACAGTAAGATGTCTACAACCTTTCAGAATCACAAATTACACTCCTCAAATAATTCTGACTACAAATCTATGAACAAAAATCTGGATCTTGACTAGAATAAGGAACAAAGAAAGGATATTAACATCTAGTAAACTTTGACTTAATTATTGAACTTACTGTGGGTCTATGAACTTTTAAAAACAATGTTTCTAGTTTTTAGATAATTGGAAAGTTTTATATCATTTTTAAAAACTATACTGATGATGGGTTTTCAACTATTACTTGAGTAAGGTGGCTTTTTAGTTAGCAATTAACCAGTAAATAAAAATTCAATTCACTCTTTTTGGTCAGTTTTTGAAGAAGTTTATATTCCCAATATTTATGTTTGCATATTAAGGAAGCAAATGTGAATATATTAAAAATAAATTGCAGGTAAGGCGGTGCCTGTGGCTCAAAGGGGTAGGGCGCCGACCCCATATGCAGGAGGTGATAGGTTCAAACCCAGCCCTGGCTAAAAACTGCAAAAAAATAAAATAAAATAAATAAATAAATAAATAAACAAACAAACAAATTGCAGGTAATATATAGATTCTTCTTAAGAAATTTTCATGGATCATTAGGGATCTAGGAAGTCTCTATAGTGGTATTTATTGTTTGAACCATATAAAAAAAATTCTATAAATAAAACACACCTAAGATTCTTTAACCAATAAATTAGAGATGGCATGCTGAGCAATACAATCCATGTTAATAAGTTAACCACAGTACTATGCATTCGAAGACTATCTTCAGCATCATTAGCAGATAAACGAAGATGGTGTGTTGTTGCGTCTTTGTGGTGATTGAACTTTTTTTCACTTCTAGAGTGTTTAGGATTCTATAAGGCAATAAAATAAAAATATCAAGATACTAAGTAAACAAAAATAAGTTTAAGATAGTATTTTATTCAAAATTATTCAAAATTACTTAACAGCTAAATATATACATCTTTCCATTACCAAACTGACATAAAATAGTGAAATTACTTTGTTTTAAAAGCATTTAAAAATAGTTATAGTTATAAAACTTCTGTTCCTTTGACTTATTTCCACTACTGAGAATATATCCTCTAAATAATTATTCAGAATAAAATTTAAAAGACTATCATTTGTAACAACAAAAATGACATAGGTACCAACAGAAAACAAATTTAAATTTAGAACAATTTAAGTCTGTTTTAATATTCATTAGGTTCACTTTTCTTAAAGTAACTTAAATTGGTAATACCGTACCTTAAATACTTTAAAATCCTAACCTTAAATACTTTAAAATCCTAACCTTTTAAAAAAACAAACTCTTATATTTTCCCATGTTTTTTCATATTAAGATTATGATGAGTATTAAAAATAAAACTTACCACAGACTGGTTATTTTTAAAAGTTGTGAGGCTGGCTTGCAAATGAATAATCTAGAAGAAAGAAAAACTAATTTTATCTTGAAAAAAAAGTATAGGCCTCTTTTATTAAAACTCAGATGCATTGTAATCTGAAAATATTAAAATATTAAATACTCATTTTGGTAGCATATATACTAAAATCTTAAATAACCAAAAATTCATTTAAACATTTAAAAATATTCTGTTAGAAAACACAAAATAATAACTATGCATGCTTGCTATTATAAATTAAAAAAACAAAAATGCAAAACAAAACAAACTTCCAGAGTATGTTGGGGCCAGGATACATTGCTATACCTCTTATATCCAATAAAAGTCTGTTTGAATGATGTCTTAATGTGTCTTGTGAGTCAGATTTGATTATATTCAATATAGTAAAAGAATTTAACATATTTTACATATTTCAAATCTTTGAAAATCTGAACTCAATTATATAAAATGGTGAAATGTTTATAAGAACCTAACTAAATCTATAAATTTGTTAGGTTTTCTTAAATTAAGTATTTAAGAAACTTTTGGTTATTGGGTCAGTTGTTTAAAATATCGTTATTTTAAAAATACTAAAAATATTACTAAAGAGCAAAGTACCCCCAAATACTTTTTTCAGAGGCATATAAATTTCCTTTAGAAAACTTAAAATAATCTATACTTTGCATGTATTAGCATTAAAAACAAAGGTAAAAGTATCCTTGTTTAAAAAGGAAAGGTATTATCCACTCTGATGTTAACTGTCCATAAGACTACCATGGAGAATATGCACTTGACTTTTTGCAAAGCTATCAGTCTTCTCAGCAGTGTTTTCTTCTTCCTCAGTAAAATTTATTACCCTAATTATATACATCATCATCTTCTGATTCTTCATCAACATTTGCAACATTTTACATTATCTTGGCATGATTGATAGTTTGATTCCTCTGACATAGCTTTTTGTTTCTCACCCACTTAGCAAGGCATGAATAAAAAATTCTCTAGTAAAATGTTAAAAAAAAAAAAAAAGCACTTATAAGATCAAGAAGCAATCTAAAACAGATTATATCTTTTCCTTTATTTTTTAAACCAAAAATATCCCAACTCAGATTAATGATTTCAGTTCTAAAGTTAACTGTCTATAATTTAAATAACTAAAATGTTTGAAAACTCCTACAATCCCAGCACTCTAGGAGGCCAAGGCAAGAGGATTGCTTGAGCTCAGGAGTTTGAGACTCTGTTTCTATTAAAGATAGAAAGAAAACTTGGATGGGCTGGTGGCACACACCTGAAGTCACAGCTACTATAGGGGCAGGGGCAAGAGGATCAGTGGAACCCAGGAGTTTGTGGTTGCAGTGAGCTATGATGATGCCCCTGCATTCTACCCAGGGTGTGGGTGGGAAGGAACCTTTACATTAAAACCTATTACACAAAAGGCTACTAAAGTGGTACTTAAAATTTTTTGTATACAACACATACAGGACATTCTATGCCTGTCTAATACAAAGCACAATCATTCTGGCTTTGCTGATTTGACATACCTTAAACACATAGTAAAGGTAAGAAAAAAGTATGGCAAGTGCTCCACAAGTTGTCCAACCAACTATGATCAAAACAATTGTCAAAAAGGGCAAGTCTGGTGATAGTATCTTGATATCTTTAGGAAGTTCAGAGGGTCTGGAATTATAAGAATGAAATTTTAGAAAATATATTAAAAGATATTTATATAGTAGTCACATATAAGAAAAAAATGATATAGAACTCTCCCAGGCTCTCCTGATTATTAATATGCAAATTTCATAAGGTAAAAAGTAAGGTATTTTTTAAAAAAGGCAAGTAGCCCCAAATATTTGATTTTAAGTTCTGTAATACACTGTGGATAGTTCCTCTTCTATTTACATACACTGTGGCTGATGTTTGTACTAAGGAAGAAAAAAATGTTGCCAAAGATAACCATTAATTACAGACCCTGTGCCACACATCTCTAATCTTGATTGGAGGAGAAACAATTTCCTATTTTTATTTCTTACTGCCTCAAGATCACATGCTTGATGGTATTACTACCAGAAACCCCTGTGTGAAGTTCTCAGAAAGGTAGAGGGAGCAGCGCCACCCCATAATCCCTTCTGTGACCTTTATAGTAAGGAGGTGTGGCAATACAAACTAGATTGGTGATTTACCAGGAAAGTCTATCAGTAACTACAGATTCAAACTGCGTCTTTGGGCCTATAATAAAACTCAGTCTAGGCAATGTATTTAAAGCTTTTATACATCTCATCTGATCTAATGCTAAATATCTTGATTATAGTTTTTTGCCCTCAGGTTTGATTATAGATGTGAGTATATAAAAGCAATGCCAGAGATACAATCCCTCTTGGGAAAAGATTCACAACAGTGAAATTAAAAAATACTTGTGTAATTTGTCAAACTTTTTTGACTAACTCTTCAGTACTAAGGCCAAAATCAAATGTAGCATTTAACATGTAATAAATGATTAGCTTTGACAAAGACTTGTTAACACTAAGGCATATTTTGCTAGTTATAGATTTTTCCTTAGAAAATAATTTAGCAAAACAATTAATTTTAAGGTTCTCTATCAGTATATAATTATTTCTTAACTAAAGAACAATAAGGAAGCTTTTAATTATTCATTCTTTACCTTTTCAAAGCTAACCACAATGAAGAAAGGAGTTGCACAGATGCAGAGGAGAGCAGGGCACTCCAGTAGGCAGTACATGTTCCAAAGAGAAAGAGAATCAAGGATACAAGGGGGAAACACATGCTCTGACTAGTTAGAACAATGGCATCTAACTCTGGCAGTAGCAATGTGTCCCACAATTCTTTAAACCATTTATACCTGTGGACAAAAGAAGGCATAAAATAAAAATGCATAAACCCAAATGACAAGCAAGGATTTAATATTTGAGGAATCTGACTATTCACTAGAGTCCCCAAAGTTCCATGATACTTAACTTACAATTATACTAAATTTTTTTTTAGTTCTTTGTGTGGAAAGTCATTTATTTTCTAAGTGAGTCTATCAATTTTCAAGGATCTGAGTCCTGTGTCTCAATAGTTTCACTGCTCCCTATTTAATCCTGTATGAAATAATGTGTTTTTAAAGAAATCAAATAGTTCAGTTTGTTGTAATGACAGAAAATCTAAGAAATAGTTCTTAACCAAAACACACATAATATGAATAAATTAAGAATGAAATGTTAACTAGGGCAGAGAGATCTAAAATGTACTTTGCATAGGAAGTAAGAGAAACTAATCAAAGGTACTGTTTCCATTGATATCCTATAATGATTTGTGTTTGAATCTAGGACACTCCAAGATCATGGACCATAAGTCTCTATTTGAAAATGTTAAAGGCCTGGTAAATGTATTGTCTAAGTTTTCTTTATTTTGAGAAATCAGGTGTCACTGTCTTGCTCCTAGGTGATGTCAAACTCCTGGTCTCAAGTATTGTATATACTCGAGTATAAGCCAACTTTTTTCAGCTTATACATTTGTGCCGGAAAAACTCAGCTTATATTTGAGTATATACAGTAATCTTCCTGCCTCAGCTTCCTGAGGAGCTGGGATTACAGGCATGAGTTGTGCCCAGCTCCAATTTAAGTTTAGATTGATATATCTAAATTCTATAATTACTTCTGAAATGATTATATTATTGAAGTAGATTTTGATATACTTATTAGGCCTTTGCCAAAAAGAGAAAGATCCTGTTTAATGGAACAACTGCCAAATTTGTATTGCATTATGGAACCAAACATAATGTTTTATATATAAAACAAAATTAAAATAATTATCACAGATAATAAAACTTACCCCAATAGAAACTTAGTTATAATTACAAATGGATCAATTTTGTATGGTTTGGCTTCTTTATCCAATATGGTAGCATATTCTAAGCAATAACCTAGTGATTAAAAAAAATTATATGCAATAAGAGAATTCACACTAAGTATGAGATATATTATATCCTGCACTCTCTGTAAGAACATATTTTATATCAGAGAAAGCATTATTATCACAGAGACTCATCTTAAAAGATTTAAAATTAATGTTAATTCAATGGTTCTTATATAGTACATTCAATCACTTGTGTAACAAATTTAAGAAGTCAGAGCTGGAGTTTCGCCAAACATATTTTCAAAAGGTCCACAGGGGATATTTTAAACAGTTTTATTGGCTATAGGTCTCATACCATACAATTCACACATTTAAATTCACTGGGTTTTATAGTGTATTCACAGTTATGCTCCCATCACCATAATTAGTCTTAGAACATTTTCATTATCCACAAAAGAATCCCTATTCACCTTAACTATCACCCCCAACATTCTCCCTCTGTAGGCAATCACTAATCTACTTTCTTTCTCTACAGATGCACTAATTCTGAATATTTCATATAAATGGAAACATATATGTGGTCCTTTGTGTTTTTTCATATCCTCATTAAAACTTATCTGTCTTTCACTTAGCATTTTTCAAGATTCATTCATATTGTAGGATGTATCAGAACTTCGTTTCTTTTTACTGCTGAATAATATTCCATTGTATAAATGGATATGCCATATTTTATTTATCCATTCATCAACCGACAGACATCTGGGTTGTTTTTTGTTTGGGGGGGGAACAATCTCACTATGTCACTCTTGGTAGAGTCCTATGACCTCACAGCTCACAGCAACCTCAAATTCTTGGGTTCAAGTGATTCTCTTGCCTCAGCCTCCCAAGTAGCTGGGACTATAGGTGCCCACAACAATGCCTGACTATTTTTATAGATGGGAACTCGCTCTGGCTCAGGCTGGTCTTAAACTCAGGCAATTCACCCGTCTTGGCCTCCCACGGTGCTAGGATTACAGGTGTGAGCCACTGTACCCAGCCGACATCTTGGTTGTTTCTACTTTTTGGCTGTTGTGAACACTGGCATGCAAGTTTTTGTATGAATGTGTGCTTTCATTTTTCTTGGGTATATTTCTAGGAATGGGTAAGCTGAAATATATAGTAACTCTCTTTTATCATTTAAGGAAATTCAAACTGTTTTTCAAAGTGGCTATTTCACCTTCTTGCCAGCAGTATATGAGGCTATTTCACCTTCTTGCCATATCCTCATTAAAACTTGTTTTTTTTTTTTTTTTTTTTTATTATAGTCATTCAAGTGGGTATGATCCACAGGTGATTTTTGGCATGTATCCTTGGTTTGAACTACCTCTTTAATTGGTTGAAGACATAATCCCATACTTAAATTTTCTAGATTAACCAACATCAAACATCCCCGGGGACTCTGTGGACTCTCTAGATACAAATTCTGTATGAGAATCAGTTATCAAGACTAAGAAAAATGAGATTCCTTTTTCAGACTTTCAAAACGAGACAGATGTTTATATTCAAGTCATGTTAATGTAATATTGTCAGAATAATCTCTTAATTAAAAAGTTGGGTCCAGTAATGAAGCATTGGCCCATACTGAATATTGCTTCCCTCTTTGTGGAATATAGGTTAAATTAGGCTAAAACAAACACTTAAGGCAGACTTGAACTTGTATAGTAGTCATTGAAAGGCATGGAATGCCTATGAAAGGACTGGAGTAGAGGGGATTTATGGACTACTTATATATGTTCTGGCTCAACTCTTTTTTCCTATCTCCCACCTCCCCTAATTATTATCTAAGCCCAATGAAACAAAGTTTAGACTCCTGAGAAAATGTTCTGATATACTCTATGGATGGTTTTATCCATTTTAGTATATGTTCTACATCTGCCTCTCTACATTCATTTTCTACCCTTCACTTTGCTCTGAATGCTGACTTTTATAGACTGGCTTCTATTTCTTTTTTTCTTTTATTGAGACAGAGTGTTACTTTGTCCCCCTTGGTAGAGTGCTGTAGCATCAAAGCAATCTCAAACTCTTGGGCTCAAGTGATTCTCTTGCCTCAGCCTCCTGAATACAGGCACTCGCCACAATGCCCAGCTATTTTTACAGATGGGGTCTTGTTCTTGCTCAGGCTGGTCTCAAACCCGTGAACTCAGGAAATCCACCCGCCTTGGCCTCCCAGAGTGTTAGGATTATAGGCGTAAGACCCGGAGCCCAGACCTATGGACTAGCTTCTAGTTAGGTTCAGTTAATGGTAAGTGTTGATAGAAGGATACGAGGAAATAAAGTTAGTGTACATGTGTGTATTTCTTTACCTTTTTCCTTGCTGAGTCACAGGTGAGCAGTGGCTGCAGTATTCCTGTACCCAAAGCTGCAGTTTGAGTAATGTTGTTCACTCCTATAGCCCTCTATTTTTGCTCTCACTCTTGCCTGGAATCTATGAGAACTGGATGGTTCTGTTGCTAATTGAGTATCTACCTCTTGTTGGCTTCCCTTAATTGTGCACATACCTTTGGAATAGTTCCTTCATTAAAATCTCAATTATTCTATCCAGTGTGCAAGGATCTGACAGACACTGATGATACAGCCCAAATATTACACTGAATATATACTGTGTGTTTTGGTACTATGTTAAGCACTAAGAATAGAATGGAGAACAAGATACTCTTGATGAGGCTATATGTTTTAAGAAGTCCTCAGAATAGAAGAAACTTTAAGCATCAGAGTATAAAAAAAGAAAAAAAAAAAACAAGTGAGGAATTTTCTTGAGAATGTCTTAAAACTTAGAGAACCTCAAAGCTCTGCAAATATGAGAAAGGCCATACATTTTCAGAAATTGTCCTCCTTACCCATATGTATGATGAAAAGTAGTAATGAAACACTGGCCTATAGAAACAGGGAGAGAGGGAGGGAAAGAGGGAAAAGGAAGGAAGGGAAGGAGGGAGAGAAGGAAGGGAAGGGTAGCAAAGAAGGAAGGATTAGAATTGAAAGGAAAGAGGAGGGGGGAAAGAAAAGAGGAGAGGAAAAGGGAGAGGTAAGAGGAAGAGAAGAGAATGGAAGGGAATAAACAAACATGGAAGGAAACTGGGTAGTGAGTACCTCATAACAGAAGTATAGAACACTAATGAAGTATCCTTGCAACAGCAGCAGCAGAAAAAAAGAGGAGGAGTAGGGATGGGTGGGAGGCGAACCAGAATATGACCAAGCCTATAGTTTTAATTACCAATTCATAGAAAATAGAGTATGTTCAACACTACCAGCAAAATCCAAACTGTGGGAAACTCAAAATTAAAAAAAAAAAAAAACCCAACAGTTTCATTCAATACATTATACAGGGACAGGAGGAGGAAAGAGATGGAATATAGAACCTGTAGATTAAGAAGGGGGAGGATGGGTGGAGGGAGAGTAATTGGTGGGACCATACCTACGGTGCATCTTACAAGGGTACATGTGAAATTTACTAGTTGTAGAATATAAATGTCTTAACATAATAACTAAGAAAATGCCATGAAGGCTATGTTAACCAATTTGATGAAAACATTTCAAATTGTATATAAAACCAAAATATTGTACCCCATGATTCCATTAATGTACACAGCTATGATTGAATAATAAAAAAAAAAAGTTTAGCTAAATAAAAATTTCCAGAATGCTATTAAAAAAAAAAAAAAGAAAGAAAGAATGTTTAAATTGTGAAAGTTGTCAGAATCAAGATGGAGTCTCTTGTGTTACAGGAAACCAAACCCTGACAAACAGAGCCAGAGAAAACTATAAACAGAGGTGATAGGGCTGAATGTAGGAATCTGCCCAAACAGACCTGTCCTGCTCAGGAAAGAACGTCCCCCCCAGGAAGGAATGAACGGCCAACCCCTACCCCCTCCAACTCTTATATTCCCACACCACCTGAAACCATGTGCTTCTTTTTCAAACTCGGCCCACTCACACTCCAGTGAATAAAGGCCACATTGCCCACACAGAATCTGTACTCCAATTCCTTTCATTCACGTCTCAGAATAACCTCTCATTTTTGATCCTTGACCTCTCAGTTTGGTGCCAAAAACCTGGGACATGTAGAAGCCCCATTGGATGCCCAAGATACACCCCTCTGGACTCACTCCCAAGTAGATGGACTCTTGTTTCAACGAGACAATGGGAAATGGGGGGACCTCTCTGGTCCTCCCCACCTGGAATTCATCCATTTAATAGTGAGGTGAGCATCTATAACCTCTTTCTGACCCTTTTAAACTTCTCTTCCCTTTCCCCACTCTGGGCCGAAAAACTAGTAGTTGATGCCTCCTAAATTCAGCGCTGGTCTTGGACTAACCCTGGTGAGTCAGACTCACCCCTCCAGTGCCTCATGAGTGGGGACGCCCTGCCGTGGGCCTGGACCACTCTTTTCAGATGGTTAAAGGTCCTTCAGGGATGCCTGGTAACCTCCCTGACCCCAGCCTTAGCCAATTCCTTCCTTCCCCCTTATAAGTTCTTTTTCATCCCCTCTTTAACCTCATTTATTTTCCTACATCCAGTTTCCAATATGGGGACCATTCAGTCACGGATTCTCCCTTCTTCACCTTTAAGCTGCCTCTTAACTCATCATAAGCCTCTACACTTTTATCCTGATCTTAAACCCAAATGCCTCATCTTTTTCTGTACTATGGCTTGGCCTATGTACAAACTAGACAATGGCTCACAGTGGCCTGAAAATGGCACCTTTGACTTTGCAATCCTCTGTGACCTTGACAATTACTGTCAGAGATTGGGCAAATCGCCTGGTCCCTTACATCTAGGCCTTTCTCCTTCTCTGAAACATCTCTTCTTTTTTTTTTTTGAGACAAGAGTTTCACTTGGTCACCCTTGGTAGAATTGCCATGGCATCTTAGCTCACAGCAACCTCAAACTCTTGGGTTAAAGTGATTCGCTTGCCTCAGCCTCCTGGAGTAGCTGGGACTACAGGCACCCCCCACAGCACCCAGCTATTTTTTAGAGATGGGATCTCACTTTTGCTCAGGTTGGTTTCAAATTCATGAACTTAAGCAATCCACCAGCCTCAGCCTCCCAATTGCTACAATTACTGGCGTGAGCCACCATGCTCAGTTGAAACATTCCTTCTTTGTGTTTGTCTTGTGAACCCTCTCAAATTTTCCTTGTACGGGCCAAACCAGCCCTCCCAACCCCTGTGATTGTTCACTGTCTTCCTTCAACCCAGCAGACAACCCTCCCTCATCTGCCCTTCCACAACTCCCCTGCCTGAACCTCCTCCCTACCTGCAGAATTCCACCCCATCCCTCCTCTCTTCACCACCCCCCACCTGCCTTCCACTGCACTCGGGGAAAAAGAAAAGATGGTGGAATGGCAGGAAAGGAAAGATGGTGGACCCAACTCCCCCACTTCATACTAGAACTGGCCACACCTTTGGACATTCTACTTCTGGACCACCAAACCTCTATACCCCCTGAGAGGCTGTGGGAACTGAAGGTATCATAAGGGTTCATGTCCCCTTTTCTCTCTCAGTCCTGCCCCCTGTAAGTCAGAAAGTAGGTTCATTTTCCACAGATCCCACAAAATATTCTCAAGAATTAGATATCAGAGATAAGGCACTTCAGGACTATTACAAGAAGCTACTGGAGCACAAGGAGATTGACAGTCATCTTAAACAGTTAAGAGAACAATTAAAAGAACTTACCAAACAGTATGAAAAGTCTGAAAATGATCTGAAGGCCCTACTATGTGCTGGGCAGATTGTGGGTGAAGTGCTTAAACAATTAACTAAAGAAAAATTCATTGTTAAAACTACAAATGGACCAAGATGTTATGGGTTCTTGTAGACAGTTTGACAAAAGTAAGCTGAAGCCATGAACAAGCGTTGCTTTGGACATAACTGCGCTATAATGAGATATTTGCTAAGAGAGGTGGATCTACTAATTTACAACATGTCTCATGAAGACCCTGGGAATGTTTCTTATTCTGAGATTGGAGGATTATCAGAACAAATCTGGGAATTAAGAGAAGTAATAGAATTACCTCTTACAAACACAGAATTATTTCAGTGTGTAGGAATATGTTTGTTATATGGACTATCAAGTACAGGAAAAACACTCTTGGCACAAGCTGCTGCTAGCCAGTAGGACTGTAATTTCTTTCTTTTTTTTTTATATTAGATTTTTTTTTTTAATTAAATCATAGCTGTGTACATTAATGTGATCATGGGGCACCATACACTAGTTTCATAGACCGTTTGGCACATTTTGATCACTCTGGTTAACTAGCCTTCCTGGCAGTTTCTTAGTTATTGTGCTAAGACATTTATATTCTACATTTACTAAGTTTCACATATACCCTTGTAACATGCACCGCAGGTGTAATCCCACCAATCCCCCTCCCTCTTCCCACACCCTCCTTCCCTCCCCTCCCTTTCCCTCTTCCCCCTATTCTTAGGTTATAACTGGGTTATAGCTTTCATGTGAAAGCCACAAATTAGTTTCATAGTAGGGCTGAGTACATTGGATACTTTTTTTTCCATTCTGGAGATACTTTACTAAGAAGAATATATTCCAGCTCCATCCACGTAAACATGAAAGAGGTAAAGTCTCCATCTTTCTTTAAGACTGAATAATATTCCATGGTGTACATATATTACAATTTATTAATCCATTCGTGGATCGATGGGCACTTGAGTTTTTTCCATGATTTAGCAATATGAACAGGGCTCCAATAAACATACTGGTACAAATATCTTTGTTATGGTGTTATTTTTGGTCTTCTGGGTATATGCCAAGTAGAGGAATTAGAGGATTGAATGGCAGATCTATTTTTAGATCTCTAAGTGTTCTCCATACATCTTTCCAAAAGGAATGTATTAATTTGCATTCCCACCAGCAGTGTAGAAGTGTTCCCTTTTCTCCACATCCACGCCAACATCTCTGGTCTTGAGATTTTGTGATTTGGGCTAATCTTACTGGAGTTAGATGGTATCTCAAGGTAGTTTTGATTTGCATTTCTCTGATGATTTTAAAGATGATGAGCATTTTTTCATATGTCTGTAGGCCATGCGCCTGTCTTCTTCAGAGAAGTTTCTCTTCAAGTCCCTTCCCCAGCCTGCAATGGGATCACTTGTTCTTTTCTTGCTTATGCATTTGAGTTCTCTGTGTATTCTGGTTATTAAACCTTTGTCAGAGACATAACCTGCAAATATCTTCTCCCATTTTGAGGGCTGTCTGCTTGCTTTATTTACTGTGCTCTTGGCTGTGCAGAAGCTTTTTAGTTTGATCAGGTCCCAGTAGTGGGTGCCAGGGGGGTCATCCTCATGAAATACTCACCCAGACCGATTTCTTCAAGGGTTTTCCCTGTACTCCCGTCTAGTATTTTTATAGTTTCATGTCTTAAGTTTAAATCTTTAATCCAGTAAGAGTCTATTTTAGTTAATGGTGAAAGGTGTGGGTCCAGTTTCAGTCTTCTATAGGTTGCCAGCCTGAGTACAGTCTGGTCAGGTAGCGTGATTCCTCCTGCTTTGTTTTTATTTCTGAGTAATGTCTTGGCTATTTGAGTTTTTTTCTGATTCCATATAAAATGAAGTAGTATTTTTTCAAGATCTTTAAAGTATGACAGTGGAGCTTTAATAGGGATTGCATTAAAATTGTATATTGCTTTGGGTAGTATGGACATTTTAACAATGTTGATTCTTCCCAGCCATGAGCATGGTCTGTTTTTCCATTTGTGAACATTTTCAGCTACTTCTTTTCATAGAGTTTCATAGTTCTCTTTATAGAGATCTTTCACGTCCTTTGTTGGATAAACGCCCAAATATTTCATCTTCTTTGGCACTATTATGAACAGAATAGAGTCCTTAACTGTTTTTTCAGCTTGACTATTGTTGGTATATATAAAGGCTACCGATTTATGAATATTGATTTTGTAACCTGAGATGCTGCTGTATTCCTTGATCACTTCTAAGAGTTTTGTAGTAGAATCCCTGGTGTTTTCCAGATATATGATCATATCATCTGTGAAGAGCGAAAGTTTTGTCTCTTCTGATCCTATATGGATACCCTTGATAACAACAGAGATTTTTGCTTTGTAATCAAGTATGTACATTTTAAAAAACATTTTAATAGGTGAGTTTAGCACATTTCTATTTATTGATATGACAGATATGTTTATTTTTAGTTATATTATTTTATGCTATACTCTCTTTTTAAAATAGCTTTTGGAAAGTCACCATACTGCATATTTTCTTTTCTTTTTTTCTATCTTTTTCTTGTCACAATTAGGAAGGTTTGTATCTCTTTTTTAGTATTTGTTTCTACGACTCTATGTTTATATAATTCCCTTTAGTTAATTTCTTTAGCAGTATCTATTAATTCACCACCATGAAAATGATAAAATTTGTGTATTTCCTTTTCTTACTTTTACCTTTCCTCTCCTACTGCATGCAATTATAAATTATACTTTATTATATTATTGTTTTTGAAATTTACCTTTATTCTGTTTAATATGTTATATAATAACATTTGTTACTTTGAAGTGATTCTATTTGAATGTCAGCTAGTAAGAATAAGGAAATAAGCATTACAGCCAAATTAGAGCACTCTGAGTCCTAATATTTTATTGTGGATAATATATGATTTAAATAACTTCTTCATTATCATGAAAAATTAAAAGAATCGAGAAGATCTTCATAGTAAGGGCATTCTTCTAAAACTCTGCTTTATATGGGAAATGAGTCATTTTGGTTGGAATTATTAAGGGCACTATGGATATAAAAGGAATTCTAACATTAATTATAAATCCTCTGTCATGATTCCTTATAAAACATTCAGGATTATTTGATTATGTTCAAAAATTAAATTTGAGAGGATATATTGAGGTGTTCATGCAGGGTAAGATTTTCCACGTGCTTCTTTCTGGGTTTATATTTTATAGCTGCCTCTGCAGATAAAAAATGTCAAATATTTATATAGGTCAGTGACAATGGATTTAAGGTCATATTTTCCCTAAGCAAAGATTCGATTGTTCTATACATAAGGTAACAGCATTGTTCCAGCAACTTTCTTGAGCTTTCAACTAAGAATGAATTTATTGTTCTGTCAGAAGGAAATTTTGGCTTGTAGTTCCTCCTGAGTAACCAATTAGGAGTCTGACTTCAGGTTAAAAACCTATGTGTGATTTTTCTCAAGCCTAACCATAGGCAATTACAAAGGTTTTACCTGGGCAGGCTCATGGGGGAAAAAGCTGGGCTTACCACACCAGAATTGGTACACAGCCAATGCTTTGCTGTTTCTGAATAGGGTTGCAACCAGGATTCAGGCCCCTTGGTGGATCATGATCTTGGAATATTTGTATTCCTAACCCTAGCACCTTCATTCCTAGGTCTCTTTATCTGAGACCTTAGGTTAAGTTCTCTTTAGGTTCTCTGCCAAGACCTTCTTATGAAGGGACGAAGAAGGAAATTTTGAAGACTTTTCCTTACTCTGATTTAGTACTCAGTGCTTTTTCATTCTAGACTTCCATCCTTGCCCTTCTCCCAACCCCCTGGGCTCATAAAACTGCCAGAGGCTTTTGTTCAGGGCTCCTTCAACAGTGAGAAGACTCCCACATCTTTTTGACTCTCAACCGGTATGTAGTGGGGGAAACGCAACAGGGTGAGTAAGCACTTTCCCCAGTTTAGACTCTTGCTTATATTGTGAGTATAATAATATCACAGCGAGTGATCAAAGTCTTAACCCTTTTATTTTAGAGCTGTTGTTTTAATTAGCTATTATGATACCTGGCAGCTCAGCTCTCTTTCCCAGACAAGTCAGTGGTTTCTAGCATAAAGCCATTTGCCTTTCCTCATGGAGTGATTAAAGGATCAAAGGATTGAACTAGGGTCAAATGTACTGGGGGAGGATGCCAAAGGGATATAAATAGACACTTGAAGAGGAAAAAACTCCTTTTACCCTTGTTTGGGACATGGGCTTAACCCCCAAGAAATGTCCTCTGCTGGATATCTTCCATTTGCCCTTCAGATCACTCCCTATTTTGCTGTACTCTGTTTTGTGCCCTAGGTAGCTGATCCATAGGGACTGATTCAATGCACTCTGGTACACTCCTGCTTCCAGCTGGGTTTGGACAATGGGAGGTACCAGTGGGTCTGGATGTGGGAGGAGAGTGAGGTCAGGGTATTTATTTCTCAGGCCTCTTTCCCACCAAATTGCCATGGGATGGCTGTCTTTCTATTGAAGGTGGTAAAGATTCCTTGCTTGACCAAACTTTTATCAGGTTTCTGAACCTTTTCCTAGGCACATCTGTGTGCTTCTATGTAAAATTCAGTTTTAGCAAAGAACCTTGCTAAATTAGTTTGGCAAGAACCCCCACTCTCCATGTCTGATCACTTATCATATGTGATTGGGTTCCTCATCCTCCACCAAGCTCCAGGTGATTATCCGACCACTCTGGCCTATGTTCAGCAAGAATGCTATTAGCCAGAATCCCCCTTACCTTATATTTCTTCGTAGTAATTTTTTTGTCTACAGATCCCTACCCTACTCATTGGCTATAAATTCTCACTTGTACATTAGAGTTGAGCCCAATCTCTTTTTCTTATTGCAAAATCCCATTCTACTGGCCCTATGCCTATGCATGGCTATCCAAGGGACCTATGCCATCATCCCTTGTTCAGGACTATCATAACATACCTATTTGAAGGTACTGAATAAAGATCCTTATCATACTTTATATTCACTGCATAATTTTTCTTTAACAAAGGCCACAGATCTTGTTAGGCAGCCCTCTTTAGACAGTTCTCTCCTCTTTAGCCCTATGAATCATATGACTACTGCACCATCTTTTGTTGACTTTTCCTAAACTCTGCTTACATCTGTGTAAATAGTCCCTTTCCACATTCCTCTGAAAATTACTCAATTCAAGTCGCCATCTGTTGCTTCTTGTTGGCAACCTGACTTACACATCTTCTCATACAAGTACTCCATTAAAAAGAAAATGAAAGCTAAAATAAATGTTTCATTTTTGTTTGTTTGTTTTGTTTTGAGACAGGGACTTGCTGTGTAACCAGGCCTAGAGTGCAGTAGCATCATCATACTTCAGCATAACCTCAAATTCCTTGACTTCAGCAGTCATCCCATCAGTCTCAAATAACTGAGACTATAGGTATGCACTGCCATGTTCCGCGAATTTTTTTTTTTTTGTAGACAAAGGGTCTCACTATGTTGCCTAGGGTGGTCTTGAATTTCTGCCCTCAAGCTCAGCCTTCCAAGAAAGCTAAAATAATTTTTGAAGTTATAGTTTTGGCGCCTGTAACTCAAGTGGCTAAAGCACCAGCCACATACACCTGAGCTGGTGGTTTTGAATGCAGCCTGGGCCTGCCAAACAACAATGACAACTACAACCAAAAAAATAGCCGGGTGTTGTGGTGGGCACTGTAGTTCCAGCTACTTGGGAGGCTGAGGCAAGAGAATCGCTTAAGCCCAGGAGTTGGAGGTTGCTGGAGCTGTGATGTCATGGCACTCTACCCAGGGCGACAGCTTGAGGCTCTGTCTCAAAAAAAAAAAAAAAAAAGTTATAAACTAAAAGATAACATAGATTAAAAAACTACATTGAATACATATATCAATAAACAACAAGTACATATCTTAGGATAAAAGTGAAAGTCATAAAAAAATTCAGTATGATGCCTTATATGCAGTAGGCACTCCATAATATCTGCTTAATATGATTAACATATTAGCAAATAGGATACTTTATCATAATTGTGTATCTGAAAATAACCAACAAATGTTTTGTACATTTGTTATAAGAGGGTTGGTGGTTACTAAGGAATTTCTTAAAGGAAAAACTGCCAATGGGAAGAATATTGAGCTCCTCTCTCAGAGAATCCAGCCTCTTATCATTTGACTTAAGGTTTTGGTATATCTCCAAAAGTGAACAGTGGTGGTTTTTAAATATGTTTACAAATTCTTTGATATTCTTCTCAAAAGGTACAAAAGGTAGTACAAAATCTTTGATACTTTCTAAATAGACCATCATATCATCTGACAATAGGGACAGTTTTATTTCTTTCCTTCCAAACTATATACCTTTTATCTCCCTGTGTATCTTTTAATTTCTTTTCTTACCTTATACTACTGCCTATAACTTCTAGTACTATGCCAAATACAGTGGGGACAGCAGATACATCTTTATCTTGTTCCCATTCTTAGGGGGAGAGCACTCAGTCTTTTACCATTACGATAAATGTTAGCTGTAGGTTTTTATCATGAGTGAGTGTTGAACTTTGTCAAATGTTTATTCTACTTCAGTTGATAAAATCCTATGATTTTCTTCTTTAGCCTTTTAATATGGTAGATTACTTTGATTGATTTTCAAATATTGAATCAATTTTGTATCCCTGAAATAAACCCCACTTGGTCATGGTTTATAATTCTTTGTGTATATTGCTGAGATCCATTTGTTAATATTAAGTTTTATATTATCCATATTCATGAAAGATATTGGCCTTTAATTTTCTTTTTATGTACTGTCTAAGTCTGTTTTGGGGATCAGGTAGCTTCTAAAATTAATTGGGAAGTGTTTTTTTCCCTTATATTTTCTTTTTTTTTGAGACAGAGCCTCAAACTGTCACCCTGGGTAGAGTGCTGTGGCATCACAGCTCACAGCAACCTCCAATCCTGGGCTCAAGCGATTCTCCTGCCTCTGCCTCCCAAGTAGCTGGGACTACAGGTGCCTGCCACAATGCCCGGCTATTTTTTGGTTGCAGCTGTCATTGTTGCTTGGCGGACCCAGGGCTCAATTCGAACCTGCCAGCTCAGATGTATGTGGCTGACACCTGAGCTGCTTGAGTCACAGGTGCCGAGCCTTTTCCCTTATATTTTCTGGAAGAGATTGGGCAGACATGATCTTAATTTTCTTTAAATATTTGATAGGATTTTCCAGTAAAATCATTTGGGCCTGGAGATTTCTTTCTTTCCTTTTTTCCCCCTATTTTTAGTAGAGAAAGGGTCTCTCTTTTGCTCAGGCTGCTCTCAAACTCATAAGCTCAAGCTATCCACCCATCTCGGCCTCCCAGAGGGCTAGGATTGCAGGTATGAGCCACCACGCCCAGCCCTGGCCTAGAGATTTCTTTTCCAGGAGTTTTAAAATTATAAATTCAAATACTTTCATAGTTATAGGGCCATTCAAATTATCTGTTTTTTTTTTTTAAATTTCAAAATACTAAGAGAGACTTTACCCTGGAAGTGAGAACAATGTAATCTAAAAATTTGTACTCTCAATTATAACAAAACAGCATTGAGAGAGTAAAGATGGCAGCTGAGTAGCAGCTTCCCTGCAACTGGGCAGGCGAGTCTGGGGAGACAAGACTCCAGGCATCTCTGGCCAGTGGGATCTGCCTATGAAAGTCCTATTGAGGATACAGGGAGCCAGCAAGGGACTTCTGGACTCCAGGAGGAGGACAAAAACAGTGGAGAACTGGCAAGTGGTTGCGTGTGTTCGATAGACCTAATCATGCCGGCTACCGTGAGTACAAGCAGCAGTGAGACTGTGAACTGTTATGGTGTTCTTGGACTTGGCGCTCAGTTGAGATGCCTTGGGGAGAGCTTGAGCAGGAGTGTGGAGAACTTTGGGCATTGTCTGGGGCCCCAGACGCAGCCAGTGAGCTGGGTGCAGAAAGCCATTGTGAAAAACTGCCCCAGCAAGCTCCGCCCTCAGGGTCCCAGAGCAAGGATCGGGTGGGACAAAGTAACCTAGTGACTGAGCAGCCTAAAGGCAGGGTCTAAGCTGCCTTATAGCCTTAATCCTTAGGGGCAGAGTGAGGCGGTTTTGGCACACTGGAGCCTTGGGCTGTTGCCCTCGGTAGAGTGCTGTGACGTCATAGCTCATAGCAACTTCAAACTCCTGGGCTTGGCACCGCCCAGACCTCCATAAGAGCTGTGCAGTGACCCCTGACCTGTGACCCGCACCAACTGGGCCTCCACATTCCCTGACCAGGAACTGTGGGAGCCACACAACCCTATGTCCTCCCTACTGTGTCCTCCCAGCCTCCACACTAGCCCGTTCATCTGGCCAGGGACTCTGGTAGCTGCGTGCCCTCTGGAGCCCTCCCTGCCTCTGTGCAGAGCCCTTCTCCTGGCCAGAGACTGCTGGAGGCTTGGGCTCTCTGTGCCAAAGTCACTGGGTGCCAGGCACTCCCAGAACCGTGCGCACCACCTCCAGCCCTGTTGCTGAATCCGGGTGTGTCACACACCGGAGCTGCTTCCACAACCAGAACTCTCTAGCTAGAGCAGCCCCAGAGGAACTACACAGGGTCAGTCCCTGCAAAGATCCAGTAACAATAGAGTGATCCCACTGGGGTCTAATCTTGGAGAAACACCTCCCCAACTCTGAGAATGGCCAGAGGCAATGGTGAAAAACCATCATGAGGCAAAATCAACAGAAAAACTCTGGCAATATGAACAATCAGAGTAGATCAACTCCCCCAAGGATCAATGGGGCAGAAACAGCAGAAGACCCCATGCACAAACAAATAGCTGAGACGTCAGAAATTGAATTCAGGATCTGGATAGCAAATAAGATCAAATTAGAATTCCAAAAGTTATCTCAAGAATTCAATGTATTGAAAGACCAAATGACCAAAGATTTTGACACATCGAGACAAGAAGTTGCATCCCTCAAAGATCTGAGAAACACAGTAGAATCCCTCAGTAACAGAATGGAGCAAGCAGAAGAAAGGATTTCTGACATTGAAGACAAAGCTTTCGAATGCTCCCAAACCCTCAAAGAAGAAGAGAAAT
>CAUYPK010003244.1:0-34439 GCA_963574355.1 Loris lydekkerianus
TGATCTTCTCTCCTATTTCTAATCCTTTTTTTTTTTTTTTTTTTTTTTTTTTTGTTGTGACTGTTAAGGAATTCAACAAGGAGGGTCCAGGGTCATTCTTCACTTTTGTAAAAGGGACTTTAAATTCATTATAAATACAAATGTTGAGCTGTTGGGATGGTTCTCATGAGTTAAATCCCTATCAACCCAGAGTCATTGAGGAAAAGATCCTCCTGAGAAGCTTGATCGTTATTTAAAAGGGAGTTTTCCATTACTTTTTTTCAGAAAACTGGGGTAACAAGAATTAACACTTAAAAAGTCTTACTGCCAAGGAGAAGCCTTGATTTTAGCATATGTGAATTGTTTACAATTGTTTGTATTAACATTATTATCTATTCTTATTGAAATACTCATGACAAAGCGTATCTGGAGTATTTGTTCTTACTACTTGGATAAAACCGCACCCCTGCCCCATGTTTGTTCATGCCCATGGCAGAGGTTCAACATCCCCCATCCCTCTGTCCAAATTACCACTCATTTCATCTGAATCACAACAGAGGGATTCTCAGCATCGTTGGCTTCATGTCTGTGTGGTATGAGGGAAAGAGACTACAAGGCATAGTCTTTTCAGTAGCACTGCAAAGTCCATGTCTCAAGGATAATACAGGTGACAGGGAAGAAATTCCCTGCTCCTGTGAATATTTAAATATGAGGAGTGGGAAATCTGAGATTCCTGTAATGCTCCGGATTGGTTTTCGTTTTATTTTTTAAAGACCATGGTCTCATTCTGTCACTCAGGCTGGAGTGCAGGGGCACAGCTCACTGCAGCCTCAATCTGCTGGGCTCAAGTGATTCTCTTGCCTCAGCTTCCCAAGTAGCTGGAACCACAGGTGCCCGCCCCCATACTGGGAGAGTTGTTTTTATTTTTTATAGAGATGAGGTCTCACTGTGTTTCCCTGGCTGGTTTCAAATTCCCTGCCTCAAGCAATTCTCCAGCCTCAGCCTCCCAAAGCATAGAGTTTACAGTCCTGAACCACTGTGTCCAACCCCAGCTATTTTTTTTTGTTGAGGTTTTAAAATGGTGAAAAATATTCTTCAAAGATTTATACATCCTTCAGATTAAAAAAATACGTATATAAAATAATAAACATAATATATACTGTATATACTCGAGTATAAGCCGAGTTTTTTTTGGCACAAAATTTGTGCTGTGTTTGGGTTTTTCGGCACAAAATTTGTGCTGAAAAAACTTGGCTTATACTCGAGTATATACAGATATATATATATGTATATATATATATATATATATATATGTCTATATATATATGTATATATATATATATATATATATGTCTATATATATGTATATATATATATGTCTATATATATATGTATATACATATATATATAAACATGAAGTGCTCTTTGCGCCATTGTTGGGTTTGGAGTCTCTTTGCCCAACGAGCTGACTCACTGTTTGGTCTTCTGCCTCAGCAGCACAGGTACAGCCCCGTGATGGTGTATTTATATTGTGTTCCACACTATTCTTTCAGGGGTTTTTTTCTTCCACTGCTGTTGGGACAGTTTTGTTCATCGATGGTATTAAAAGGAAAAAAAAAAATGCCAACCACCCAACACAATAAACACCCATTTTTCATATGTCTGTGTGGCAGAGACGAGCTCAGAATCGGAATGTACTCAGCCAAGCATAGCTTGAAGTCGTCTGTGAGGGACTGTGGTTGTTTAAAGCTCTGCACTGTGACTTGCCAAAGTTCCTGGGCATGGTTCCCATGGCCTCCTCCAAGCCTTTTGTTTCCAATGTTGTAATGGGACTTGGTTGTAACTAGATAAATTCTGATAATAGATGTGTGGGATCCTGGTTGGAAATACCTAGCAGAGGGCTTCAAGAAAAGTTTAGAGCCCGGGTGGGGGTCTTCTGAGTGGCAATACCTGGTGACTCTCCTGCCCTAAGCTGTGTTGGAGATTGTGTTGGAAGATACTTTGTGTGCTTGGTGACAATTAAGCCTCTCTGAGCCAGGCTTGTGTTGATATGAGGTGGCTGCCTCAAGCAATTCTATAGGCACTGGGGTGTATTAGTTAAGCTTCTTCAGTTGCAAGTAACAAAAATCAAGAGATACGTGCTTAAGCGTAAAGGAGACAGAGAAAATAAGGATACAAGCCTGCCTGGTGGGGAGGACTGATGTAGGAACTGGAACCCTGTCTGGTGCTTATGCCAGTTCACTCTGCCTCCTTTCATTTTTTCTCCTCTCAGAGGGCTGTCATCTCCTCTCTGTAGGCCCTGGGGGAATTACAGAGCCGTTCACAGTTCCCAAATTGTGCCCCCGGGGACACATTAAATAAATTACCTCTGGGATTGACTTCTGTACATGAGAGGACCAGTTCAAAAGACTAATGGTGAACTTGGTAAAAACACCTGACACCATCAGATGGTGGTTCTGTTTCTCCTGCTGCTTCTCTTCCTTCTGCTCTGCAATCACCTTGCACGGGTGAGAGCTCAGCACTGAGCTGTGGAGGTGTTCCCTGCACAGCACACACGGAATTTTAGGAAGCATTTGCTAATTCTTTTCTACTGCTCTTAATTTTTATTCATTGCTCTCCATACTAATCCTTATCATTTCATAGCTCATGAGATGTCAGCCTTGAATCTGAATCTTGAAGGGACCTCTGATGATCATCCCCTTGCCTCTGCCACAGACAGCTACCTGGACAAAAACAGTAACAGGCATCCAGCCACCATTTGTAAAGTATGGGCACGGCTAGGAAATGCAGGCCTTAGGAATAGTCAGCTCCTAATTCCCCTCCTGTGCATTTGAAGTCTGCCTCGCTGTAGCTTCCTCACAAGATGCACACTTTCTGGAGTGAAACAGAGTAAGTCCTGTTTTTATCAGTGACCTTCAGATCCCTTCATGTGAAAAAAGATACTCTGTCCTTCACTTAAAGATACTTAAATGCCTTACGTTTATTGAGTGTTGTGTAAGCACGATGGATGTAAACATTTAACGTATTTGGCAAACATTTGGGCTAGAAACTGGTTGAGCTTTTGAAGACACAGCAGAGATCAAAAGAGAAGTGTTCGTGTTGTACTGATACCTCTGGCTCAGGAAGATTGGCCATCCTCAGTCTGACGCAGCACCAGCTTCTCAGTCAGAGCTGTCCAGCAGACCACCTGTCCTTGACATAGGAGTGAGTAGCCAGACTATGAGGTTAACCCTCTAATACAGGAAGATGAGGTCTAGCATGTGGAGGGAAGGGAAGGACGTGAGTCTGGGGGTTACAGGTGACAGCAAGAGTCATTGATGGAATAGATCAGACCACCCTGCTGGGAGGTGAAGGAGGAAGAGTCACATAGCCAGAAGAAATGGATAAGCCAACCGAAGCAGAAGAGTCAGCTGAATTTGGAAGGGACGTGAAGCCCAGGCATAATGAAGTGCTTGTTTGTTCTCAAGAACAGGGGTTACTGAATCACGTATTAATTTATAAAGGGGTATGTGTGTGTGTGTGTAAGAGTACGTGTACATGTATATATGTATTCTGATTGGCTTCAAAACAGACCATACTGATTTTACTAGTTACGTTTAACTTAGAATAATAATAGGTATGGTTTTCATTTTTTAAGTAAAATTAGCATATGTAAGTTTATATTCATAACAAGTTTGTATAATTCATAAAGGATTTCATTTCAAGAACTTACAAACTTGATTTTTAAAGTTCACTGTGGTTAATTGGTATTCAAAGAAACAGTTTTAGAGTGTTGGATTTGTTCCATTGTTTTCCCTCAGAATTGGACTGAGTGAGGTGAAGAGAATCTTAGAAAAATTAAATGCAAATGTTCAGTGTTAGACAGTTTTTGGGAAGTTCATGCATTTTTTAAACTTTTGGGTTTTTTTTTTCTTTTTATTTTGTTTATTTATTTGTTCTTTAACTGTTGGGGATTCATTGAGGGTACAAAGAACCAGGTCACAATGATTGCATTTGTTAGGTCAAGTCCCTACTAAGTCTCACTCTGTCAGCCCAGGTAGAGTGCTGTGTTGTCATAGCTCACAGCAACCTCAAACTCTTGGACTCAAGAGATCTTCTTGCTTCAACCTTCCAAGTAGCTGAGACTGCAGTCACATGCCATCATGCCCAGCTCATTTTTCTATTTTTAGTAGAGATAGAGTCTCGCTCTTCATCAAGCTGGTCTCAAACTCCTGAGCTTAAAGAATCCACCAGGCTCAGCCTCAGAGAGTGCTAGGATTATAGGCATGAGCCAGCATACCCACCCCAAGAAGCCCATATTTTTAATCAGAAAAAAAGTTTTTTAATTGTAGAAGTCAACTGGACTTTAACCTTTTAATAACAATTATTGATAATGTACTACATGAATAATTAATAATAATTCTTTACCAGTTAATGGTGGTAAATGTCCAGAATACAAACATATTCCTGCACCTAGCTCTGCTTGAGGTTTGTTTTGTCTTTAATAAAGTTATTTTCCTATTATGTGTTTCAATCAATTGAAGAAGAGCTAAGTCAGTAACCAATATGACTGTTTCAGCTTCCGTATTCATTGATCGTGGGCGAGGCCCCTGCCTTTCTGCTGGCAGTATGGACTCATACGGAATGCTATACTTGCTCTTAGGAAATCTCACGTGGGTCTGTTTATTATGAAGGTGGAAGTGATTTTTTTTTCACATCTGATAGAGATAAACTCTGCTGTTGGTTATTTCCTTGTTTTTAATTTCTGCCCCTTTTAGTGTTAGTAATTTTATTTACTGATTTGAGCATTGCTAGTTGATCTTTTTTTTTTTTTATTTCAGGTAACTGCTAATTGAGATGTCCCATTCTGACAGCCATATCATTTGGCTGATTTCTGTCATTAGTTTATCTTGGGTCCTGATCGATTGTTCACATTTTTGGTTGTCACTCTTACTGTCCAATGGCTGTGGACGTTTGTGTCATACAGGATCGTGCGGCGAGAATGTAGTGGCAGTTTCATGGCTTATCCACACCAGGGTCCTTTGGGGTAAGCAGGCTTAAACCCACAGCAGAGCAGGACATAGGGGCATGCTGCTTGGAGGTAGCCATCTTTCAGTTCCAAGGCTGAAATGTCCGTGTTTCAGCAACCCCACTCCACCAAGAAGGAAACCCGTGTCAGACTTTAATATGCAGAAGCGTTAGGTAGAAGTGGCACCTTTCTAGCACAGCAATTTTAATCAGTGCTAAATAGTGAGCAATTTTTTTTTAATATTAGACAAGCATGCTTTTATGTACATGATCCAAAATGTGCATATTTTTAAGACAAAATGTTGGGCCTTTACAGAAATGTCATGTTTTCCGCACATTGCCTAATATAGCATGTCCAGGCCTCTTTACTCTCTCTTCTGCTGCTGGTTGTACTTTCACCTTAATGTTTGAAAAGAGTTGACTTCTGATCTTAGATTTTTGAAGATAAGAAAAGCTGATGAACTCTGTTCTGTAAACGGTGGACACTGCTGCTGCTGTTCTTTCTTCTAATGGACACATAAAGGTCATGGTTGGAGGAATGGGGAACATCTTCCCATCTCTCTTAAAAATCTACCTGATTTGGATATAGTGTAAATAAATGGAAAAGAAGGTGGTGTAGGTGGAAGAGAAGGTGGAAAAGGAGGTACCATAGGAGGTTTCTCCTTTGCATTAGTCACTGTCTTGTCTTTAAAGCTTCTTATGAAAGATAAATGCACTCAGGGAAGAGATTTGTTGATTAACAATTATTTTTGGTGTGTTTGTATGCTACATCTATATTTCATATAATCTGAAATATTTTACAATATCAAAAGCATAAAAATTAATTATTTCAACAGCTGGTACCAGATTAGGGAAGGTACTTGGTTTGGAAAAATATCTTGGTAAACTGCTTGCTATGACCTAGAACCTGAGACCATGGGTTTTCAGGTGACAAGAAAAGAAAGGTAACTAAACTATTCCAGGTCAAACAGAGATTTCATGATGGGAAGAGATACGGCTGAGCTTTAGAGAAAACAAAAGGGGGCCAAAGGACTCATTTCAGTCATCTGCCATGTGCTCTACAGTGAAGTCCTTCCTGAGAACTTCAGGAGGGCTATGCTCATAAATGCCTGTGTTGGAGGGGTTTTCAGGGACAGCAAAGGGAGAAAGGTGAAGCCCTAGTGCATTGAGCAATCGCAGGAGTCATCTAACAAACAGTTGAGCAAAGGTGCACAGCTGGAAGGAAGGAGCAAATGTCAATCCTTAGAGAATTGCTGGGCTCAGAGGCAAGGCACCCTCAGATCAGAGTGCAGAGTTGAAGACATTACCTTTTGTTTTGATGAGGCAGGATATCTTAGCTTACCTTTGGGTTGTAGGTTTACAAGATTTTTTCCTTGGTTAATACCAAAGAAATAATAATTTCCTTGGTTAATACATTCCTAATACATTTCCAGGGTTAATAATTTCCTTGGTTAATACATTCCTATGTCTAAGAATGACATAGCTGTCAGGGAAAATTTTAGAGGAGTGGAAATATATGATATCAAACACCACCTTCTTTTTCATTTACTTTCATTTACTTACACTATATCCAAAGCCATGAATCCTTTGACATGGGCTAGAAGTTCTAAGTTGAATGATATGCAGGAATTAAAATGATACTTGTGAGCATGGTATAGCAACATCAGGAAATGTTAAGTGCAAGAAATTGGGGTGTGCAATCTCATTCTAAGAGTCTCAAGAGAAGCACAATGAACATTAACAGCAGTTACGTGTACTTCACTCTGACACGTTATTTCAGCAGTGTTCTTACTATTATCATATTTCCCAATATTGGTGTGGTTAAAATAGATCAAAGCATGTCATTTTCAAAATATGACTCATTTCATATTCACTGTCTTGTATTAGGAGGCACTAAGTTTTGGGACTATTGCTGTATTTATAAACAAACTACCCTATCAAAGAATCTTTTCAAAATACAGTTGCCAGATACCCTAATTATTGATATTAGTTCACACACAGATATCTGCTGCTACCCGTTTATATTATTCTGTATTATGTTATAAATAAACAGCATTTGCCTGAGTTTGATAATACTCATTTCTTCGTGAAAAAAACGAAATTCCCTTTTAACAAAGCACTGTAAAATATTGTTAAAGTTATTTAAGTCTTAATTTATCCATTTAAGAAGTAGGCTTTCAGAATGTGTTATATAATTCAATCTTTTTATTATCCTAATATAAATAAGTCAGATGGACAGTTATTTTGTGTTCCTAGTTGCATTCAATTTTTATAGAGAGAGATGGCCTGGTATTTAATTCACCTTCTGGAATGAGGAATTTATCCCTTAAGAAAATGGAAGACCTTGCTGCCTTAGCATGTGAAAGTTATTAGGATTTTACATTCCTCTGGAATCTATTTTATATGGAAATCTGTACACTTATGAGGTAGTAACCTTCTTAACTCATTTTGAATTCCTATTTAACCAGATTCTGCCTACCTGCTAATATATTTCATAGCCAAACATATATATATATATAAAATATCTATTTATTACTCAGATGTTAAAGAGACTTCCCACATGACAAAATTAAAAAAAAAACAAAAACCCAAAAACAGGAATGAGCTTAGCCTATGAAAATCTGATTTTAAAAGAACATAGTTTCTGAATTAGTGTGAAAGACCAGACAAAATAGAACCAAGTGGAAAATGATAGATTTACTACAGTTCTAGAAATACAATTGACTAGAAATAAAGTCATTTTTTAAAAATGCAAGTAAAAAAACCAGAACGTGTCTTTGGGTCCCTTTGCACCAGTCCCTCTGATTCCCTGTCTCTAACCCCCTCCCTGCGTGCCCTCCACCCCGTCCTTTGTCCGTCTCTGCCCACTCCGGCACTGCCCCTGGTTACTTGGTTTTATGCATGTGGCCTTTCTCTCTTTCTTTCTAAACACCTTCCAATCTGATTAGCCATCCTGATTATCATTCTTAGGTGTATAGATCCCTAACCTGATAACCTGATTTTGCTTGGAGAAGATCAGGGGGATTCTAACATAATGTTTGGCCCCTTAGTATTATTACTCCAGGAACATTTATTAACTAAATGTAGGTACAATGTGGGTATTTTTTTATTTGGAGATAGTACCTTCAGCATTTTTTCCCTTTATCTTAGCCAAAAGAACAAGAAGCAGTACCTTCAGCATGTTTTTAATTCATGGATATGATCAATATGAATCATTATCTAGAACTTAACCTATTAAAACCCTATGTGTAATATTGTATGTGCTGCCTCCTAGAGCTCTACTTAGCAGTTCTCCTAATAAGTTATTCATTAATTAAGCTAATATTTATTGAGTACCCACTATGTGAGACCCTGAAGTTAGCAGTTCATTCTAGTCTTGGCAAAAGATGGCAGCTTATAGCACTGGAGATAGACATGGTGAAGTGTGGATTAATTCAAGGGATGTTTAGGAAATCAGATATACCAGAACTTGGTAAGGAGTGGCGTCCCTGGGGAGAAGAGAGGGGCGTAAGTGAGGTGTCAGAAGTGACTTCTCTATTTCCAGTGCATCAGTGATGGAAAGGAGGGACTGTTTACCAAGAGGCTGAGACGAGGAAGACGGTGTGCAAAGATCACGAATATAGGTTTCCTCACTCCAAGTGCAACTTGACTTCCCTGACACACCTGCCCTGCCCGGGGTGCCCCTCCCCCCACCTGCCCTGCCTGGGGCCCCTTTCCCAATGCCTGCCTGGCCATCACCTGGCCTGTCTTGTCCCAGTGGCCTCCTTTGGGAAGCCTGCACGGGCTTTCTGCCATTGTAGTGCCTGTTTTCCTCACTGAGAATTTATTTCTTCAGTCCGTGTGCTCTGTCCTACCTTGTACAGACTTCTGTTGTCCTGATAAATGTGCTCTGAGCAGTGTGTATGTCAATCCGCACCACTAATGTGAGCTCCTGGAGAGTAGGGATTACATCTTAATCAATTTTCTGTCTCTAGCATCGGTACAGTAGTTGGCACACAGTAAACCCTCAGTAAATATTTATTGAACCCAGTGTTCTCCTTATGTCTTCCGAGGGTCCCAGGATGGCATTGACACTTTCTTGCTACCTTGTGTGATGGGACAAGGCTGAGCCATCCTGTCCACACATAGCGAGATGCATTCTGTGCACACCAGGTTTTTGCTAGTGATGTTGACCTTGCCCCGAAGGCAGAGTCTTTTGGAGCAGGGTGGAAGAAGTTCCTGCCTTAATCCCCCTGCCCAGTTAACAGTGCAGACCACCCCTTTAAGTACGGGCCCAGGTGCCAATCTCTTCATAAACTCTTCTCAGTACCTTTGAAGGAGGTACAGTGTATGCCTTGTACATACAGCGTAGACAGTTGTGCCATCGTCATCTACAGGTCCACACACTGGATTCACGGGCACCACAGGGCACAGCTGCTATGAGGGTCAGAGTTGCACCTTGCACTGCTTCTGTATCGTCAGCAGCACTGCGCAGGGTATGGGCATCCTGGTTGGGAACAGGTAATTGTTGGTGCTGCAGGTAGAACACAGAAGAAAGTGATCTGAGGGCCTAGACCTTGATACGCTGGTCTCCCAAAGTAACCTCGATCAAGTATCCGGTATTTCTTACCTTGCCAAGTTTCCTTAATGCGAGCATTTACTCAAACCCAGCATGTCTAAGGAACATGTCCACACAGTACACGCTGACCCTGGGGGTATTATGAAATTCATCTGTCTAATATAATACATTTTGAAATAGTAAGTCCTTTCCATTCCATTTTTTTTTTATTAAATCATAGCTGTGTACATTAATGCAATCATGGGGTACCATGCACTGGTTTTATATACAATTGGAAATATTTTCATCAAACTGGTTAACATGGCCTTTCTGGCTTTTTCTTAGTTATTGTGTTAAAACATTTATATTCTACATTTAGTTTCACATGTTCCCTTATAAGATGCACCATAGGTGTGGTCCCACCAATCACCCTCCCTCTACCCATCCTCCATTCCATTTTTGAAAACTTTTTCTCTGCTCTGTGTAAAGCACAGATGAAATGCTTTAGTGAGATGGCCTTGTCTCAAAAAATATGGAAAATTGTACCAACCTTACAAAGAACGTGAGGAAAACACAAGGTGATTCAAATGAAATTCTTACATAATAAAGCACATGGTATGTCCTTACTGTATAATTATTGACTGATGCATACAATAGTTACTAAATTTCAAAAAGAATATATATGTTTTATGTATAAAATGATAAATTTTGTATCATAAAATTTCACAAAATTTTTACAAAAAACTTTTTGTTGTTGTTGTTTTGTTTGTTTACAAAAAGACTTTCTACTCTTAAAGGTAAAATAAATTAATCCACGTACTACCCTATCTTATTTTTCCTAAATTGCAACATTGAATACTTGCATTTCCTTTCACCCTGGATCCTTTTCTTCTTTTTGAAAGAGTATGTGCTTTCTATGTATTTTGACTCTTAGGAAACAGTTGATCTGATCTTTGGGAAACTCAACCAATGACTTAACGTTTATTTCTGTCTTTCCACTTTCATTGTGAGTTTCAGCTGGTGTAGGCTCTCTGGTAGTAAACATTTTAGTTAGCACATGCTGATCACGCTCTTAAATCTTCACCCACTTGAAGATAACTGATGCAACCTACTGGAAATTAAGGCTGTAAATTTTCAGGTAGGGATTTCAGTGTTACTGCAATCAATACTTTGCAGATAGTGCTAACAGCTTTTCTATGAACTATGTTGGCTAGTGGGTAGAAAATCAATGTCTGGGAATGAAAAACAGGTGTCAAGTTTGATAGGGACATCATGCGTTTGATATTTGGAGGCCAGAGGCTCCTGTCAACAGACACAGCAGTCATTCTGTCAGATGCAATATGCCAGGAATTAATGAAAATGCCCGAAACAAAGCAGTCTGGACAGCAAGCTAGTTCTGTAAAAAACTGGGGGCAAACATGTGCCTTCCTCCTGCACCCTACGTGAATGCGTTGCAGGCAGCGAGGCAGCGTGGTGATAGAGCTGAAACAAGGAGTGTTTTCAACACTGTAGAGTCTCGACATGAAGAGAGAAAAGCAGGCGAGGGAGGGAGGGGAGCCTTGCCCCCAGGCGTCCTGCAGATGCGTGGAGATGAGGACAGTGGTGTAGGAGAGGGCTGGATTTGAAAGTTGCTGAACCTAAGCAATCAGCAATCTTTTCTAGCCCAGTCTGGCGTGGCCTCATTCAGGAGTTGGTGAAGGATGCTGAAGGCCCAAGTCACCTGAAGATAGAAGGAGCAAGGGCTGACTGACTGAAGGCAGGTTATTAACACGAAGAGCGCTTAGCAATGTGCTAAATACAAAAGGATTTAGTTGTTCAGTATTAGAGAACTTTTTGGCAATTCACTAAATTAATTGAAAAAACGGCACAAAATTGTCATTTTTTTCATAGTAATGAAATACATAGAAGGATCCACTGAAAATTTATTAAAATCGTTATGATAGTTCAGTAAAATACATAGTCACAAAGTAAAGTATGTAAAAATTCAGTGACGCTGGAGCCGCACAGCCTTAATGAAATTCTGAGTCTGCTGCCTATCAGTCGTGTAAACTTGGGCAATCCACTTCCCAGCTGTGCTTCAGTTGCCTCATCTGTAAAAATTGGGATTGTTATGAGACTGAAATAAATTATGATATGTAAATCTTACATTGTAATCTCTGCTACATGATTAGCACAATATAGGTGGTTGTTTATTTTTGCTGTTTTGTTTGCTATTTCTAGCTTTCCTATAACCTTTATAGAAAATGTAATGAGGAAGATTCCATTTATAATAGAAATAAAAAGTATTTAATACCCAGCACAAATCTAGTAAGAAATACTATAATAAATGAAGGAAATGTTCATATTTAAGAGATGACAGTTATCCTGAAAGTTATCTATAAATTTAATTTCAGTTAAAATCTCAATAAGAGCTATGAAGACTTGCATAATAGTTTTAAAGTTTATTTGGAAGATTATAGGCATATGAAAATAAAAAATAAATGGAAGCATTCAGGAGAGTGTGATCTGCCCTATATATATTCAAACATACTATGTAGTTGTTATTGTTAGGAAAAAAAATTAGAGTTTAATGGGATTAAAAACAGAAAATATAAGCATCTTAAATGTATAGAAGTATTTCATATCTGCATGAACAAAAATGAGTTATTGGGACAGGTGTTGAATTGTGGACAGGAGAATTATCATTTGGAAAAGAATACACTTAGATGCTTGACCCCTCATAACAACACAAGTTTACGATAGATTGAAGTTTAACTAAAAAGGGTGAAACCTTTGAAGTACTGAACAAATAGGACAGGTAAATACATCTCTTGTGTTGGACATTGAGGAATATGAAGTTTTTCTCAGTATCATCTCAAAAGTTAAAACCATTAAAGAAAATATTTCCAGATTTGACTACACTGTTTTTAAGTCCATTCATACAAATATTATTTTAAAAAGAAAGGCAATCCCACCAATCACCTATGGTGCATCTTACAAGGGTACATGCAAAACTTACTAAATGTAGAATATAAATGTCTTAACACAGTAACTAAGAAAATGCCAGGAAGGCTATGTTAACCTGTGTGATGAAAATATGTCAAATGGTCTATACAACCAGTGTATGGTGCCCCATGATCGCATTAATGTACACAGCTATGATTTAATAATAAATAAATAAATAAATAAATAAAAAGAAAGGCAAATGATAAACCTAGAAAAAATATTTGAAACTTTAAGTAAAAAGGAATAATATCTCCAATATGGTATGAACTCTTGAAAAATAATAAGAAAAAATGAATATGGTAATATAAAACTGAGCAAAGGATAATAACAGGCTATTTATGAAAACAACTAAAAATAACTATTAAGCATATTTTAAAAGTCAGCATCAGTTGACTGAAAAAATAGAGGTTTAAATCATAAACAATGTTGGTTGTAGCGATTTGTTCTGGGAAATGTGCCTTCAGCGGTTTTGTCCCTGAGCAGACATGGGTTTACACAAGCAGAGGTGGGATGCTCCTACACACCGGGGCCATATGGCTCAGCCTGCGGCTCCTCGGCCACAGACCTGTCCAGCGTATTGTTGCTGCAATTTCTTTCTGTGCTCAGCCTTGGTCTTGAGATTTGAAGAATGAAACCACAGACCATGCAGGATAAGTGACAGGGTAGAGTTCATTGACAGCGGCAAAGCTTGGTAAGCAAAAGAACCTCTGCTAGCAGAGTGGGCACCCAAGTGGGAAGCCCCCCAAGTCCTCAGTCTAGGGAGTTTAAATGCAGCTTTTCCTATCCTGCAGGTAGGGGATTTGGGAGAAGTGCGCCACAGTTGGCCAAAGGTCTGAGGGCAGAAAATAATCCTAAAACTAAGCAGAGGAATTCGGTCCTTGGAGTTTTTGCCTCAGGCAACGGATTAGGATGCTCTTGTTCTGGAAGGAACCTCCCAGAACCTTTCAAGCTGCTTTCTTCTTGACTTGGCTACACAAAGCCCAGAGGGTGTGGCCTGGAAAGGGCAGCCTGTTTGCGCCTACAGATGGGGGTCTGATTTCTGAGTTCACCCAGGCCTAGAGAAATGGGGGTCTCTGTATCAATATTACTGTCCTGAATATGCCAATCTCTTGTAATACAATGGTAAGTATTATATATCTAAACATAGGACGGTCACAGTTAAAATACACTGTTATAATCTTAGGAGACCTCTGTCATATATTTGTTCTGTCATTGATCAAAATACTGTTACATGGTACATAACTGTGTGTATTTTTTAATGTATAGCAAATTATCAAGTTTAAAAAAAGTGATGGTACCTGTCTTGTAGGATGGTGACCAGATAGTTGTCATCATAATAAGTTATGACACATCTTGTAACTTAAAGCAATACATTTATTCTCTCATAGTCTGAAGGTCAACAGTCTGAAGTCATTGTGTGGGTTGGGCTATGCGTGTGTGTTGGGCTGTGCGCCCTCCATGCCGGGCATCTTCCCACCTCTGATGCTGTCAGCATTCTTTGGCTTCTTGCCGCATCACACCAGTCTCTGCCTTCACTTCAGGTAGACTTCTCCCCCTCTGCGTGTCAAATCTCCATGCTGTGTCTTCTGTACAGACACTGGTTGTTTGATTTAGAGCCCACCCACATAATCTAGCGTGATCTCTTTATCTCTATATCTTTAAATTAATCGTATGTGCAAAGACTGGTTTTTCCAAATAAGGTCACTTCATAGGTCCTGGAATGCTGACGTATCTTTGGGGTCACCACTCAGGTTCATTTCATTCTCTGGTCCCCAAACATCCAAGCCCATTACATGTGCAAAACGCATTCACCCTATCCCAATATCCCCCAAAGTCTCAGCCCATTACAGAGTTAAATATAAGCCCCAAATCTTACCTAAATATCATCAGCTCAGGATCCCAAGTTTCATTGCCTAATTTGTCTGAGTGAGGTACAGCTGGAATTCTGGGTATGAGCTGTCCTGGGGCAAAATACCTCTTCATTCTGTAGATTGATGAAACTAAAAAATAAATCGTTTGCTTCTAGGATATAAGAATGGGACTGAAATAGGATGGGATAGAACAGACGTGCCAAAAATGAGAAACTGCGAGGAACAAAGGGGTTACAAGTCCCAAGCAAGTTTGAAATCCAGCAGAAAATTGTATTATATTTCAAAGCCTAAGAATAACTCTCAAAGGCCCAGTGCTTCACCCAACCCCGGCCCACAGTTCTACCTTGGTGATTGTTTTTCTTTTCTTTGAAGGGTAGTTTTTGTTTTTAGCCAAGTAGCCCTATCGGCCTGTTTTCCATCTGTAGAATTCCAGAAGTCTTACAGCCTCCCTTCATCTCGTCCTGCCTCTGTTCCCATTCTGTCCAAGCTGCCTGTGTTTTAACTGATACATTTGTAAAAACCTCCTCAGTCTCCTGTGTATGTCACAGGATCCAGCCTATTAGACAGGAGAATCCTCCATGGAATTTCTGTGGCTAACCCCATTCTTACTTCTGCTGAGGTGGCTGATTGAACCCACAAGTCACACACATACTCTCTTTAGCAAACGTCGTCTAGCCATCTCCTTGACCCTCTGTCCTGATCACCTCTCCCAGTGGTGAATAGCCTAATTTTAGCATTGTTTGCAATCTGGGTAGGCTGACAATCTTCCGGGATATCAAATGCTAGTTCCTTTGGCTTAACAATGTCTTTCTTACTTTGTCTGTTACTCTCTTGCATTTTTTTTCTTTTTTTTTTTAGTGGCAATGAGAAACCAGGTGGTATCTTTGAAATCTGGCTCGGAAATATCAGCTAAATTTCTAAGTTTATTACTTACAAATCCCACTTTGTGCACAACTGCAGTTCTACTAAGTTTTCTTCTAGTACATTACAAGGATTGCCTTTTCTCCAGGTTCAAATAACACCTTCCTTACTTCCTTCTGTAGCCTCACCAGCAATGTCTTTAACCTCCGTGTTTCTAACAACAGTCTGAGGTAACCTAGGCCTTTTATGTCCTATGCCTCAAAAATGTTTTAACGACTGCCCCCTACCTAATTTCCCAGCCAGGTCCACGTTTTTAGGTATTTCTCATAATAGCATGGCTGCTGTAATAAATCACCACAAAGTTGGTTGTTTAACACAGTAACTCTGGAGGTGAGCAGTCCAAATTGAAGGTGTTTGCAGGCTGTGCTCCCTCTGGACGCTCTAGGGGTGAGTCCACTCCTCCTCAGCTTCTTCTGGTAGCTACAGGTGTACCTTACTATGCAGCTGTGTCACTGCAGTTCTGCCACCATCCCCACGTGGTACTCTCCTTTTCTGTCAGAACTCCCCATGTGTCTTCTTGTAAGGATACCTGTCATTTAGTTTATGGCCTTTGCACATAATTCAGGATAATTTCTTCATCTGAAGATCCTTAGTTACATTTGCAAAGACAGACTCCTTTTCCAAATTAGTCACATCCACAGTTTCTGGGACATGGACCAATCTATTTGGGGGCCACCATTATTACAGTTCCTAATAGTACAGAAAAGATGCTATCATATATTGTTCACAGAAATACAAATTGGAACAACTTTCTGGAGAGTATATTTTTGCAATTCCAAGTGAAATTCTTAGACATTTACTAACTTTAGACCTACCATTTCTTTTTTTGCAACGGCTGGGCTTAAACCTGCCACCCCCGGTATATGGGGTCAGCGCCCTACTCCTTGAGCCACAAGCACTGCCCCAGACCTAGCATTTCTATACCTAGATATATAACCCAAATCAGGGGGTTAGAGGCGGGGACAGTGCATGCTGGGAAAGAAAACTTCAAGAATATTTTCTATAATTTTATATTATAAAAATTTTAAATAACTTCTTTGCTCACCAGTAGATAATTGGCTAAATAAATAGTGAAATTGTGGTATTGTATATTCAGTAAGAATAGTGGTATCATTGTTTGAAAGGATAGTCTTTTAAATATTTGATCACACAAAATGTTTATTTAAGTACAAAAAAGTAGGCTTTCGGTGATTTAGATAGGCAACTTAGAATGATTCCAATTTTGTATAATTATACACACATAGGACAAGAATAGATTATATACCTGAAAATACCAGTATCAGTGCTCACATCAAACTGGTTAACATAGCCTTCACCTCACTTAATTGTTAAGACATTTGTACTCTACTCTTAATAGATTTGACATGTACCCTTGCAATATGCACCATAGGTGAGGTCCCACCACTTATCTTCCCTCCACCCGGCCTCCTCCCCTCCCCTCCCCTCCCCTTCCCTCACCCTCCTCTTTCCTCCTTTATTTTGGGCTATTTTGTCATTCATATGAAAGTGTGGGTGATTATGTATTGGTTTCATAGTAGTATTGAGTACATTGGATACTTTTTCTTTCATTCTCAAGACACTTTACTAAGAAGAATATCTTCCAGCTCCATCCATGTAAACATAAAAGAGGTAAAGTCTTCATCTTTTAATGGCTGCATAATATTCCATGGTATACATATACCACAGTTTATTAATCCATTCATGGGTTGATGGGCGCTTGGGCTTCTTCTATGACTTGGCAATTATGAATTGCGCTACAAGAAACATTCTGGTGCAAACATCTTTAATGTAAAATGAATTTTGGTCTTTTGGATATACACTTAGTCGAGGAGTTGCAGGGTCAAAGGGCAAGTCTACTTTTAGTTCCTTTAGTGTTCTCCATACTTCTTTCCAAAAAGGTCATATTTGTTTGCATTCCCACTAGCAGTGTAGAAGTGTTCCCTTTTCTCCACATCCACACCAACATCTGTAGTTTTGGGATTTTGTGATGTGGGCTACTCTTACTGGAGTTAGATGATATCTCAAAGTGGTTTTGATTTGCCTTTCTCTGGTGATTAAAGATGATGAACATTTTTTCATGTGTCTGTAGGCCGTGCACCTGCCTTCTTTAGAGAAACTTCTGTTCAAGGCTCTTACCCACAATGAAATGGAATCACTTGTTCTTTTCTTATTAATTAGTTTGAGTTCTCTGTGGATCCTAGTTATCAAATCTTTGTCAGATACATAACCTGCAAATATCTTCTCCCATTCTGAGGGCTGTCTGCTTGCTTTACTTACTGTGTTCTTGGCTGTGCAGAAGCTTTTTAGTTTGATCAGGTCCCCATAATGTATTTTTGGTGTTGCTTCAATTGCCAGGGGATCCTCCTCAAAATATTCTCCCAGGCTAATTTTTTCAAGTGTAGAGTATAAATGTCTTAACACAACAGTTAAGTAAGTGAGGTGAAAGCTATGTTAACCAGTTTGATGTAAGCACTCCAAATTATATATAAAATCAGCACATTGCACCCCATAAATGCATTAATGTACATTTATGTTATGATTTATTAAAATGTATGTTATGTTATGATTTATTAAAAAAATTAGAATGTGCATACCATTTACATATCAATTGCATGTTTGGGAATTTCTCCTATAGTTATATTTAAACTTGTGCCTGAAGAAATATGAGGATAGATATTCACTGCAATACTGAATGTGATAGTATGTTTTATCCTCCTAAAAAAGAAATGAAAGCAAGAATAAAGCATGGAGCCCGCAAAATAAATAAATAAGTAAATAAATAAATAAATAAATAAATAAATTTAGTGTCAATGTCCAGTAAGATTTTCAGGTGGTTCCTATGTCTTTCTTTTCTTTATCTGTTTGTATATCTGTATTTCAAAATTTGGCACAGTGACTTTGTATTGTTTTGGTAACAACATACGCAGTTATGGGAAAAAGCATTTATATATATCTAGGAGTAATTATAGCTTTCTATGTGCTGGGTATTATACTGGCAGTATTAAGTGCTTTAGCTCATTTAATCCTTCAAATATCCCTCTAATAGGAATTATGAGCTCAATTGGATAAAAAGAAACTAGAATTTAGAGACATCGCCTTGTGCCCAGTGTCACACAGCTGGAAATCCTCAGAGCCTGGCTTCAGACCCACGATCTCCTGATTGGGGTCCCTGCCCTTTTACATGCTTGGCCGTGGTCTGTACGCATAAGCAAGGGAGGCACAGAGCAGAGACTTAGAAAGCATCTGTAAGGAATGAGAACAAATGTGCATATCTGTTTGGAATAAACGGAGATAACACAAAGAAAACAGAAAGTTCAACTTTTAGATTTGCTTTCTCTGTCCAGAAAAGAACCTGTGAATCATACAGAGAAAGTACAGTCCTCCCCAACTTAATGTCGTTTCTAGGACTCCTCCCACCCAATGACACCAAAATCTGTGGGTGCACAAGCCCCTGAAAATGGAAAATAATCTACACACATCCTTCCATCCTCCCCTATAGAATGAAGTCACCTCTAGACCACTTATAATACCTAAGCTGTATGAATGTTGTGTAAATAGTTTTATGTTGTATTTTAAAATTTGTTCTGTGTTTTTTATTGTTATTTTTTGGAGTCCCCAAATAATTTCAGTCTGAGGTTGGTTGACTCACAGATGTGGAGCTCGTCGATGGAGAGGGTTGACTGTACCTATAACAAGAGGTTAATCTCATGTGAAGTGTTCTTACCACACACACACCAAAAAAAAAAAAAGAAGAAGAAGAAGAAAAGGGAACCAACATGCAGTGATTTTTGGAAGTGGTAGATGGGTTTGTCACCTTGATTAGGGTGCATGAGTATACACATATGTCCAAACTCTTGTATACTTTTAATATGTGCAGGTTTTTGTATCTCATCATCTCTTAAACAATGGCATTTGAGGAAATTTAAGTTCAAGGTAAATAAAGAAATAAACAAGCTACTTGAGATGATTTTAGAATCTTTACCTGATATGTTTATTATACTTTAGTGTATAACTTTTTCGGTATGGTAGAGAAAGTGTCCATGGGTCAGTAGCAATGAAACACCAAAGGGAAAGAAGTACTCTACTCATTATTGAATTACAGCGAACGAGGATAGTGGCAGGTGGAGTATCATGCTGAACGTTGGATCAAGCAGTGCTTTCTATGAGAAAGGAAGACTTGGGGGTCTCGATAGCCCCTCACTTACTCAGGATAATTCTGGGTGGCAGAAGGATCACACTTTGGCTTGAAAGGAAAAATGGGTGGATTCAAGGAGGCAGTTCTGGCATAATAGAAAAAACATTGTACACTTGGATTTGTCCCAAACAGAAACTGGCTGCCCAAGGCAGAGACACCCCGGTAAAGTAACCCTTTCGAGACATTTTAGAGGAGTTTACACATTGGGTAGGAAGTTGTACTAAATTGTCCTTAATCCCTTTTAACACTAAAACAGTGGGAACTGAAGCTGTAAGGTGAAGGCTTGCTTTTTCGTTTAATTTCAAATCAATATGAGAGTCCAAATGACGAGGTTACGTGGTTGGCTGAGTTGTAGTTGAACCTTCGCCAGCTGTGCTGCGCCCGCCTTGTGCACACGGGTGAGAGCTCCCTGACCCGCCTTCCCTCTTCCTGCTCTCTCTCTCCCCGCCTTGAATGTACTTGGGTTTTTCTCTCATGGGGGGGTTATAGTTGTTTTTCTGTTGGTTTCATATTAGTATTGAGTACATTGGTTATTTGCTTTTCCACTCTTATGATATGGAGAAGAATGCATTTCACCTCCATCCGAGTAAGTATAGAAGAGGGTACAATCTCCATCTTTTTATGGCTGAAAGGCCTTCCACCGTTTATTAATCCATTCATGGATTGATGGGCACCTCGGTTGCTTCCATGTCTTGGCAATACTGAATTGGACTACAATAAATATTCGAATACAAATATCCTTGTGATAAAACTTTTTTTTGTTGTTGTTTTTCCTTTTGGGTAGATATCTAGTATTGGGATTATGGCATCAAATGGAAGGTCTTCTTTTAGCTCTTTGAGGATTCCCCATACTTCTTTCCATAGAAGCTGTATTTGAAGGCTTTCTTTTGTATTGAGTCTCTCTAGCTATGTAAGTTCCTGGAGGGAGGACGATGGGCTAAGGTGCACAAGTGGTAAATGGAAAGTGCTTTGTTCCTAAGTGACTTTATTATTTTGAGTGCAGCACATAATAAATTTCAGCACACAGAATCTAGCACTCAGCTACATATAGATTAAAAGTTAAGCTTTCTCAAAGAGATTGCTAACAGTGGTTAGATTTAAGACCAGTTCCCACTGAAGATCCTGATGTATCTTTTAGGTACCATCTGACTTTTGCTATTTCCTCCATGATTACCTGAGCTCCAGCAGTGCTGAAGAGTTATTTAAATGTGTGTCATCCAAGTGCACATTTCATGTGGGTATCTAAATTTGTCTGTGCTGTCCTGGCTCAAGGATTGCCTTATTTATAGCTGGTAATGTAGATGTAGTTCTCATGTCTGCAATAGCATAACTTTAAAATGCAGGAAAATTACCTTTTACTGGGTGTTTACCCATCTAAGGGTTTATGCTTAATGAATTTTCTCTGCTTCTAAACTGAGATTATGAGCTCCTTGTTTTATGAAAGAAGTCATTACTTAAAGAGAGTGAGTCTCTCAGCCAGAAATGAATAATCTGGATAAAATATGGGTATTGTGCATAAGTAATATATGAAGTTGAATAAAACATCTAGGTTAAGGGGAAAGTCCCATTTGTTAGGGCTGTCTTCTCAGAGGAGATAAAGGGTTCTTTGAAGTCCCTGCGCTTTTTCTTGTCATGGCTCTGCACCCCTCCCGCACTGAATAACTTCATTAGTTAGAATTGTCACATCGCTATCTTATCAATTTAACAGAAAATGAATTTCTTGGACAACCTTACTGATTTCATAAGCTCTCAGAAATGCACTTATGAGGAATAATATTTTGCACCTCAGATAATAGCTTCTTTAGGTGTTTAAACAGTCCCGTCCTTTTTAGGCCTGCTTCTGCTGTTTAGTTACTGACACAGCACACTGTCATTTTCCCATTGCTGATTCAACGTCTGAAGTGTGAGAAGCCCGTCTTTAGTTAACTGCCATTAATGAAAAATGCCCATTTCCCTTAAAGTACTGAAATTCTCATTTTGAGAAATGAGTCAAGTGTATGTGTGAATAAAACAATCTGAATTCTCTACCCTTGTAAGTGTGCTTTCTCTAATATTATAGTTTCACAAATCCTCTAGAATTGCTTTTTTTCCTCAATTCCACTCAGATTTGTGACACTTTTACGTGAGTTGGTTTTCTTAAGTTGACTATGAGGTGCCCCTTAAAGGCTGACTGTGAATGGGTGAATTCTTCTAATCTGAGGACGAGGAGGCCTGGTGTAGGAACGCAGCAGGGGGGACACCCATACCCCAGAAAGCGTCTGGGAGGTGAAGAGGTGGGAGCTGCGCTGTGGTGTTTAGCTCCGGATCACTGACATCTATCTGTTCATGCTTCTGTTTTTTTCCTCCTCTTTGTCACCATTGGACCTTGAACATGGTTCTCCTTTTGCAATTCTTACAGCATATTAAAATTATTTATGTATGGCTGATATCATAGACTCTGAGCTCCTTGTCTTTTTCACATTTATATCGCCTCTTAATTTATGATAGTTCTCAATTATTGTCTCGTGGGTGAATGAAGATTTCTCCCCCTGGTACCATTTGTGCATCTGGTAGGCTGGGCACACATGGCTGCCTCTGTCATCTCCCAGACTCTTGATACCGTCCCCTCCAAGTATACCCCTGGCATTGTCACACTCACTCCTGAAATGGATTACATCTCTGGAATTTAGACAAAGTTAATTGTCACATTAATCAAATTTTCATCATCTTAGCAGGAGGCAGACAGCTAAAAGGATTAGAGGAGAAAGGATTCCACACAATTCACAGAATCCTCCGTGCTCTCACTTTCTGGCTGTATGGTTTTTGTTTCTTCCGTATGTTAGTTAGCTTTGGGGGTTTTTACCAGGTAGTCGTATTTCTAATCATCTTTCAGTCCTAGGGTGAGCTGTCATTTCCATGGCTGTTTATTCATCCTCTTGATTTTTATCATGTAAGTCTCTGATCATTGTTCTAGTTTTATTGTGGGAAACTGCAAAATTATTGAAGTTATACATATAGTGAGAATTAAGGTATTTGCTAGAGTTGTTTCTAGGAGCATAGTCTATGGTAAAACATATCTTTGTAATATCTTGAGTGAGCCTTAATATTAATAAATAACTGGAACTACTTTTTAGGTTTTTGCTAGAATTATGTTAGGAAAAAACCTGATATACTTTATGATTTTGTGTAACTCAGAAGTAATTACTAAACTCATAATTCTATAAGTGGCAGATTTTTAATACCCACATTATTAGAATACAGTAGATTTATTGTCTAAAAACCAGCCTTTGAAGTTAATAAAATGCAGTTGTCAGTTTGAAGTTAATAAAATGCATGAGGAAATGAAGCTTCATAACAAGTTCTGGGAACTTTTATAGATTACTGTATTTCTTACCACAACAATATAATGCTTATTCAGTTCTGTTTTTTAATTTAAATTAAAGGAGGTTTCATCTTAATCTTGTATCTTCACAAAGTTTGAAATGTAATTATGGAATCATTCCTGACATATATATGTGTGTTTGTATGTATGTGTGTATTTATTTATTTATTTATGTATTTAAGGGGCAGGGTCTTACTATATTGTCCAACCTGGGGTACAGTCATATGATCATAGCTTATTGCATCCTAGAACTCCTGGGCTCAAGCAGTCCTCCTGTCTCAGTCTCCAGAGTAGCTGCATGTACCACCATGTTCTGCTAAATCACTTTTTGTAGAGACAGGACCTTGATAATGTTGTTCAGACTGGTCTTGCATTCCTGGCCTCAAGGAATCCTCCTGCCTTGGCCTCCCAAGGTGCTAAGCCACCTTACCCAGCCTGTTTTTATATTTAATTATAGTTTTTCTTAAAGGTGCCTATGTATACCTGTTTAGAGTATAGCTTGATACATAACATGTATTCAAGAAATGGTAGATATTATCTTTATTATTTAAAATATGCTTTTTTGATACATGATAAGATTCATTTTTTTTGGATTTTCTTTTTTTCTTTTTTAAAATTTAGTATAAAATGTTTTTAATTGACAAAAATCAAATCTATTTATAGTGTATATATAACATGATGTTTTACAATGTGTAAACATCATGGAATGACTAAGTCTACCTAAATAATATATGCATCATCTCAAAAACATCACTTTTTTGTGGTGAGAACATTTTAAATCTACTTTCTTCATGATTTTCAGGTATAAAATACATTGTTAATTAACTGTAGTTACATTTGTACAATAGATCTCTGGAGGTTATTCCTTATGTCTAACTGAAATTGTAGATCCGTATTTATTATTTCCCAGAATAGAAGAATTTTAGAGGTGACAAGGTAATTCAAGTAAGGCTAGAAAAGTTCTTAACTCTAAAGGACCTTTTCACAGCACTGGGTACCAAGAACTCTGGTCAAAGATAATAATGGAAGACCTCAATTTAAAAAATTAAAAACCTTTTCAGATATATTAAAAAGCAATAGAATAAGTAATCTATTACTTATTAATAGAAGGTTAATAATTTAAAATGTTTTTCATTCTTTGCTTTCATTTGTGTGAGGTGGAAGAAATGAAGCCTTTCCTGGCTGACTTCCTGTCAGGGGAGGATGGGCCGCAACACAGTCTCCGAGTGTGAGAGACGAGGAGGCCCCACTCTGATGTACCACCTGTTTTGATAGATGGCAGCCACACACGAAGCTTGCTGTCCTCATCCTCACCCAAGTAGTCTTCCCTCTCAGAATGACAGTGGAACCTCTGTAAGCTGACCACCCAAGGGACTATACACACTGGTCAACATATGGAAGTGGCCAACATAAGGAACAAGGCCTGCTGTATTGATACTTACACATGGTGCATGTTCCGTCTATAAAAATTAGGTCAACTTGAGGTGGTCAGTGTAGGGAGTTGGCCAGCCGTGGAGGTTCTGCTGTATTTTGTATTTGGGTGATTACCCAGGTACAGAGTCAGGTAATCACACTTCTCATATTATGGTTGGGTCCACTTCAGGGTAAGCTTGCATTGGGCAATTATACATGTGCTATTATTAGAATCATGTTGGCCAAAAGCCGACTTGAAGTGAAAGGGATAAGGTAGAGCTCAAGGTCATTCGTAGTGGTAAGATTTGGAGAATAGAATCATAGATTTGCTGGAGAACAGTGGTGTGTATTTTTATGAAGAACTAAAAAAGAAGGCTCAGTCAGAAACTGTAAGTGAATTTCTTTTCATTGTTACCTTTTCATGTCAGGTTTTTTATTTTTCACATCTGTATTCTATTCTGTCTTGTTTAAAGACAGATGTTTAAAATGGTTAACACATAATTGCTTGGTGAAAGAGCTATTTCTGCTCATTCTGGGCCTGGATGCACTGAACTGTTCCAAGTTTATTTCACCAGGTGATCTGGAGAATATTGTGCATTTATCAATTCCTGCATTTGGGAGTTAACTTGCCAAAACTGATTGCATTCCACAGTCCTTGGCTTGGTTTGCTTACACTAGGCGTCCTCAAACTGTGGCCCGCAGGCCACATGAAGCGGTGTGAATTGTATTTGTTCCTGTTTTGTTTTTTACTTCAAAATAAGATATGTGCAGTATGCATAGGAATTTGTTCATAGTTTTTTGTTTTAAACTATAGTCCGGCCCTCCAATGGTCTGAGGGACAGTGAACTGGCCCCCTGTTTAAAAAGTTTGAGGACGTCTGGCTTACAGTTATCAGAATCTGTTTAGAAAAAAATTAACTCTGCTATGTGACCATGTAGCATTGAGATAACATTTCTTTAGCATAGATTTATTATGACCATGTGATCTTGTCACTTGGGTTAAGTAAAGTCTTTTTTCAAACTCTCCGTTTAATGAATGGACATTGTTGGTGATAATGACCTTGAATTAATGCCGTTTGTCAGCAGCAGTAGACTGCAGTGAGAGCAGGAATGTCCTGCTTCATCTTCTTCAGACTGATGCATGAAGTAGCATATCCCACTTATTTTTGTACAACATTATAAACAACATCTGTGCCTGGCTTTTGCTGGCAAGGATGGAGATGCTAAAATCTGCAAAGATTTAGGCCATGGTTCATTATTTTACCAGGTAATCTTCCTGGCAGCCTTAAAAGCATAAACCCAGGGCTCAAAGTATTGCTCAGGTGTGGATCACAGATAGGATTAAATAGTGCCTTGAAATCCACTTTACTCTTGCAGCTCTTGGGCGCTCTGTAGACACACACTTGACATTTGGTGGGGTTTTGGATTTAATTAGAGGCATCATTAAAGTCATGACCTTGAGTTAATTTGCATTGAAATGCACTTTGACAAAAAAAAAAAAAAAAGCAAAGCATATTTGTCATTTCTAACACAGTATGATCATGTTTTTGATCTTATAAAATAAGTAAGCAATATTATGCATATGTTTCTGCAGGATTTAAACCCAGGGTTCCTTATGAAGAGCTGGCCATTATACTATGACTAAGTCTCCTTGTGGTTGAGATCGAAAGCCCTGCAGTAGGGCTCGGTGGCTTTGTCAGACCCACCTACTTTTTGTTGACTTAAATCTGGACCATGGCATCTGGAGTTCAGTGGGGCAAACTGTCACTGACACAGGCGACGTGCAGAGTAGGTGTCTGTACCCTTTTATCTTTCATTTATCTGCTAGACACATGTTTCCTTCATGCAGAGGAAAGAAAATCACAAGGACCTATGCTTGTCTCTCTTTAGAACTCTCTAGAATTAGCTTGTCATGAAATGTAAAACTAATGTGCAGTTGTAGAAACTGCTGCCAGCTTTTTCCTCACTGCTGCCTGATGGCTAAGTAGATTTGGAAATGAAAGGGGTTATTATAAAGTGATTACTGAATAGCTAGGTATGTCATCTTAAACAAGCAGCTAGAATCTCTGTGTTAGACGTGCAGGCTGCAGTCTTGTTTTGTATCATTCATATTTAAGACATGATTTTGATTGTGGAGGAGTAATCAAGCACTAGGGGTAATTTAAGAAAAAAATATACTGGGTGATATTTTTTCATTGCTTATTAAAATACGTTAGAATTTAAATGAGGCATTCTCTAAAATGTGTAACTATTAAGTATGTACCAAATGTAAAAAATCTGAATACCAGTTGGCTTTAGTTCAAAGTTGAAAATTCTTCACTTTTCTGAAAACTTATCTTCTTTTGAAATTTAAGCAAAACCTATTGTAAAGTAATATATTGAAAGTAGCATATGTCAAAGAATGAATGGTTTAAAAATTATATATAACTCTTAATATCTTATTACCGTCAGTTTCATATTCAAGGGCAGATGTCTTCAAGAATCTTAAAAGAAAAACAAAATAAAAATAAGCTGAAGAACAGCTAAGGTAGTAATTTCCATTACTTCTCTCTTCTTTTTAAGCACTTTTCCTCGGAAACCTCATCTATATTGGTGACTTGAATGATCACATAACCCCCAAATCTTCCACCCTAACCCCAACCTTCAGGTCTAGCGTAGGTGATGCGTCGGTGTCCTTAAGGGGGTATCTCACCGGCATCAAGCAGGTGGATCGATCTCAGCTTGAGTTCTCTCTTGCCCCTTGGTCCCCTGTCCTGGCGAGGCTGCCTTCAGCCTGAGCTGGGTTTCAGTTGTCCTTTCTCTTTCCCTGCCCGGCCTCGCATTGCCCTGGCCCTGGCACGGACTTCACGTACCCATTGCCGAGACAGTTCTCCTCTGAGCCTCTCCTAGGTCCTTCCTGTTTGTGCAGGCTCCTGCTGTCTAGTTCATCTCTGCTGCCCATATGCTGCTACCCAGGCTGTCATTTAATTTTGACAGTGCCCTTTGAGAACAAACATTTTACATTTATTTATACTCAGTTTGTGATTTTATGATTTTTGTTTTAGTTACTTGTCATATCTTTTGGTGCCATGTCTAAGAAACCACAGCCTAATCCAAGGTCACAAAGATGGGAACTGGATCCCTCGTACATTGCTGGTGGGAATGTGAAATAGTGTAGCCACGTTGACAGCCAGTCTGATAGTTCCTCAAATGGTTAAACATAGAATTACTGTATGACCCAGTAACTCCACTCCTAGCTATATACCCCAAGAATATACCTCATATGAAACAATGAGTCTATACAAAAGGTGTATGTTAATATGCATAGTGTTATTCATAATAGCCAAAAGTAGAACCAACCTCCAGTTCCCATCAACTGATGAACAGATTAAAAAAACACATGCTGAATTTACCCAGGGGAATAATATCTAGCAATAAAAGGGAGTGAAGTGATACATGGGTCATTATGAAAGTTTTGAGGTACACAATAATCAAGAAATATAAAATCCACACAGGTGGAAACAAACAAAGCCCTCCTGGCATCACTGATGAGGTGAGCAAGTTGAAACTTGCACGGCTGAGTCGGAAAGGCTGCTGTCACCTGTGTTCCTTGGCAGTGGAATAATGGGCCATAGTCTGTCTCAAGACTTCCTTTATGACCTGGGTACGTGCTGCAACGTGGATGAACTTCAGGAACATTGTGCTAAGTATAAGGAAGCCAGTTACAACTGACCGCCTAGTGTATGATTTTAGTTAAGTGAAATTTGCCCAGGATAGGCAAATCTATGGAGTAGGAAGATCAGTGGTGGCCTAGGGCTGGGGGTGGTGGTGGTGGGATGGGGAGGGTCTGCTAATGGAAATGGTGTCTGAGCTGATGAAAATGTTCCCAATTTAGAATGTGGTGACAGTCACAGCTCCATCAACATACTAAAACCATTGAATTACACATGTAAAATGAGTAGATTTTATGACCTATAGCTCAAAATAATGTTGATAAAAGTGCCTTATTGAGGAAAAATAAGAATGGTTGTGATAGGAAACATCCCTAGATCGGAGCCTTTTTTCTTCCGTCCCTTTCGTCAGTAACCAATGTGACTTGGTTCTTCACTCACCTGTCATCAGTGGGCATCCATCTCTCAGTTGAGAACCTATGGACCAACCCACTTACTAATGGGTTGCTGAGAACACCACTTGTCTAGTTTCTTGCATCTGTTTTCTATCTTACATCCATTTTGTGTTAATACTCTCATATTTACTTTTCCCAGTTGGTTCCCAACTTGGAGGGTGGGCAGAAGTGTGATTCTTCCTCACCACCGCCTCCCACAGGGTTCTCCTTGCTGCTGCTTCCTTGCTTGAATCTGTTACCTTTTGCCGTAGACACCATCTGTTCTCCCTGCCTTTCACTCCCTGACAGGAAGACCTAGTTTCAGGGCCCAGCACTCCTCCAGGATTCCCAGTGTGGGCGCATTGGCTCTGCCCAGTCACGTCATTCAAAGCAGAGGTGTGACCGTGTGAAGTGGCCGTCCTCGTGATTCACCTGCCTGCACAGCCAAGTCAAAGCTAAGCATGGCCGCCTTCTCACACCCAGCATGGGCTCTTGCCACGAGGTATTAATAAGGGAAAAGGAGTCTTGAAATTCAAGTGATCACTGGACCAAAGAAAGGTTGTTTTCACTTTTGGATGACTTGTCTTTTTCACTAAGAATTCAACTAAAGAAAGGATGAAAACAGCTAAGTTTATTTTTATTGTTTATTATATCAGTAACCCATTAGATTTATTATTTAAAATATGAAATGAAAAATTTTAGTTAAGTTTCAACATGATAACAATCATGAGTATTGAGCGGCGGCACCTGTGGCTCAAAGGAGTCAGGCCTCATATACTGGAGGTGGTGGGTTCAAACCCGACCCCGGCCAAAAGCTGCAAAAAAAAAAAATAATAAATAATAAAAATGAAAAATCATGAGTATTTTAAACTAAACTGAAAACTAGATGGGGAGTGAATTCTCTGCCTTATTAAGATTATTTAGTATTTCTGTAGTGTTTGAGGCCATTCTACGCAGTATTAAAAGTTCCATACTTGTTAGGAAATAACAAAACATTTTCTATGGCAAATAAACAATTCAAAATCAAGGAAATGCACATCAGTGAGCTGCAGTTCATTTTCTGAAGTTCATGAGGAATTAGCTGTATGACAATCTTTATTTTGTGATAGTTGCATTATTAATTTAAGAAGGTGATACCTATCAGTGTAACCTGGTTTCTTATACCCTCAATGAATCCCCAACAATAATTAATTAATTAATTAAATAAGGAAAAAAAAAAAAAAAAAGTAAGTGATACCTGAAAAATAGAAAACAGCCTAAGAGTGAAAGTGTGCTGCATGTGTCTGTTGTATCCTGTCTCCAGTGTGTGTGAGTGCATGTTTGCAACCCAGAGATTCCTGGCCAGGTGAGATGAGGGTGGTCTCCAGATGACCTGAGGAGCTGTGTAAAACTCCAGTCCCTACAGCACCTGCCATCCTCCCACCAAAACAGCTGACTGTCAGAATCTAGGGAGTAGAACAGGTGAGATACTTGAATGAAATGGTGAAGAACTCCCGGAGGCTGTGCAGCCTCACACTGCCTTGTGTTTGTGGGGTGGTGTGACAGTCCGTGAACAGGAGATGGAGGATGAGATAGACCCCAGGGTGTCAGGATCTTTTCCAGTTGAGTGCTGTAAAATCAGGACAGCAAAGGTAATTTGAAAGAGAAGTTTGGGGTAGGCATCCATAAATAAATGTCCCAGGCTGGTCTTAGAGGGATGTGGGAGAGATGACAGGAACCCAAGAGTGTTGGAATAAGTGAATATGAATCAATCCATCTGCAATAAATATTTGATTGCTTTCTTGGCTTCTAGGAAAACAACAGGAAAGAACTGCCTTTCTATTTTTTAAATCAGAAAATTGAGCTTTCTCCTATTACCTTAGGCTTGAAAGGGGTAGAAAATAACATTGCAAAGTCTTTGGACTTTGGTGGGAAAATGAAGTTGATCCCGTACAAAAAATACTTTTAGGTGAAAGTTGATACTAAAATGGTACTAATTTGATATCAAAGTATGGAGATAATTCATCAGAGAGATAAACTACTCTTTACTAGAGGAACACGCTTTTCTTTTAATATTTTATTTAGGAGAACAAAATAATAATTTCAATATAGAACTTTTGTTTTCCTTCTTCCTATTTTTTGTTTGCTTTTAATGCAGTTTAAGTATGAATATTGTATTAGTTTTTCAAATAGAAAGAACCAGGTTCCTTTCTTCTGCGGGTGTAGTTCTTCTGTCCAGCATGGCGTGGGCAGCACTTCTGTCCAGCAGGTGCAGACAGCACGCGCTCCTGCCTTTTTCTCCTCCAGCTTTCCTAGATTACCAGGATGGGATACCTCGGTTTTAAATGGGAACTAACTTATCAAGCATATGCTATTTTTAATTGAGGAAATCTTTTTTAAACAAGTTATTGATGAAAACACAGAAGAATAATTAGAGTAAAGCCATCAGTCTAGCAGAGCCGAGTATGATCTTTTGCTCAGACTCTTAAAGGACTTCAAACAGAAAATTATATAATCATAAAAAGATTGTAAATACCAAAATAGGAGGGTACAAACAATAAAAAAAATTTAAATAACACTTATCTGCTTACTATTAACTAGAGAAAGTGGCTACATGTTGGTAAAACCAGAATCATATTTGATTAGCTTTTTCCCATTACTAATCATATTACGTATGTAACAAAGAGTAAATGGTTTGGGTTCTCTTTTGCTCTGGGTAAAATAAAAGTTCTAAACTTCCAAGGCCTTTTGTGGGTATCATAGCTTTTAGGAGGGTTAGAAAAGGTCAAAATCCTCTGAAAAACTCTGTGAAAATTATTTTGCCTCCTCCTATTTTATATTGTCTAAAATAAATACCAAGGAAGTTTTTTACTGTAGACTCATTTTATTTCCTACAACAGTTTTCTTGTAAAGTTCCTCTATTGCATGAATTGCAGTCTGTCTGTTGTGCGGCATTGAAACAATTCAAGATTGTGATTTTGAGCATCGTGGTGGTGTTCCTTCTTTAGGGATGAACGTTACACTTTGGAAATGTCACCAAGATGCGCAGGCAAACACCCAGCTCTTCTGGTGGCCAGTGGAAGCTGTGTTTCTAGTGCCTGTGCCTCTTCATTGAAGCAAAAAAGCAAAACAGAGATGCAAGTCGTAGCACAGAAACTTGAAAAGAAATGTCATAAAAAATAGACTGACACTGGAGAAATGGAGATGTTTCTGAATTAAATTACGAGAAAAAGGAACCGAGCTGCATGCCCATTCTTTATCATTCTGTGTTAGTATCCTTCTGTCAAATGTGCTGATTGACAAATGGAGGCATTTTCCGGAATGAAGGTTCCCGTCGGGTGTGAGATGAGAGATGTGCCTTGATTGTCCCAGGATGCGGTCAGAGAAACCCAGGTGACACGCAGACGTTGGGATCTTGAGTGTTCCAGTCTGTAAAAGTCTCTCCTTTTATATCATGACTAAGACTAGCAGTCATAAAAGAGTCTGATTTTGAACCAAGGTTGAAAGGAATCGAAGGCTGCTTTCTGGCGGCTGAGAAAGGTGACCGTCAATGCGTGCATGTCGTCAGTCTGAGCAGAGAGATTACGTGTAGAGGGAGAACTCTGTTTGAAGTGTGGCAGATAGACTCGCCTGACTGGTAGGGAAGGCAGGAAGGGCCGTGTGCTTGCTGTGATAGCTGTGACTTACTAATGGGAACATTTTTTATTTGGGTCAGATGATAAGACAGCATCAATTAGAAATCCTTGGATTGATGAGGATAGCTGTCATAGGAGGAAGGCATTCTGGCAGTGGCATGACAGATAAGATTAGGGGAGACTAGCTAGAAGCAGAACATTTGAGAAAATGTAGTGTAAGTATGCTGGAGTTGGTTAAAAGAGCGCATGGTATTAGTTTTCTGAAAAAAACCACATACTCTGTCCACACGCGTACCTCATAACATAGTCACTTCTGCAGGCCTGGTTTAGCATAAGTTTTAAAATAATTGATGCAAGTGTGTTGTCTATGGTGTATATGTGTGTGATACATCTTAGGTAGAAACCATATCATTTGGTCATGTGACTTTCATTACACCAACATGCACACTCGTCTGTACACACACATACACACTTGACTCAAACAGGGCCACTGCATAGAGTTGTTGTTTAGGCTGTGCATCATGTAAATACAAACCTCGTAGATTTGTGTATTTTTGTGGCAGTTTTCCAGCAGATGATAAGAAGTGTCCTAAGGAAGGGGCTTTCTTTCTAGTTTGCACAGAGGTGCCATGTGGGCTGTGTGTGACCTGGATGTTACTCCTTGTACAGTTACCTGCCTGGCTGCTCCCTCCCTCCTGATGTGACTGTCCTGAGTCCTGTTTTCAGTCTAGCTATAAGTAGTCAAGACTGAAAGAGAATGAGATTCAGAACTTTGGGTCAGGGAACGGGGGGCCACAACCACATCCTGTGTCAGAGCCAGACGGTGCATCAAACCCAAGGTTCAGCTTTTAGGCCCGAGATCTAGTTTCAGGAACGAGAATACAATCGGCATGAAACCCACTGTGCCTGGTGAGGAAAAGGCTCTGTAATGCACTTTTCGAGAGCATCTCCAGCACCGTTAAATCTTCAATGACATATGCGCTTGGTTCCTTCAAGTTGAACCACTAGTAACATCATATCCTTTCCATACAGCGTGCACTATATTTTGCATTGTGGCCCAGTTATTGCACAGTACAGTCCTTATTTTTCTTCTTCAGAGGAAACAGAGATACATTATTCTCTAGAAAAGAAATCTCACTGTTTCTGAGATTCTCATGCCTTCCCTTTAATGATCTTTTTTTTGAAATTATTATGCTATTGTGATATGTTTATTTGATATAAACAACAGGATGTGTGTAACATACATAAATTTTGCAGCATAATAATAATCACGTCCCCAGCATCCAGCAGACGTTCCCGGGACCTTTGCCTGTAACTGCTGCTTCCTGTTCTTCCTCTCCCTGTTCTTACGGTATACCGGTAACCAGTATCTCAAGTTTTTACATGAATTTTCCTTTGCTCTTTTCTTTCTTTGTTCCATTAAAATTGCTTTTATTGCACACGTATATATCCTTAAATAATTCCCTTTGCATCATGGTGTCTTCCCACCCATGCCGTTTTTCATTCTGTACCGCGTCTCTAAGATGCATTATTGCTTGCAGTACTTTTTCACTGTAATATAACTTTTCACTATAGGAATATTGATCTATTGAGTAAATATTTAAGTTGTTCCTGTGCTTTCCTTTCTTAATCTTCTCAGACCCACCCTTCTAAACACACTTCTGCACGTATCTCCTGGTGCCCACTGGGAAGATTCACTCTAGGAATGTTTCCCAGACTCTTTTATTTATTTATTTATTTATTTATTTATTTATTTATTTATTATTATAGATAAAAATATGCACCGTAGATGTGGCCCAACCCATTACCCTCCCTCCACCCAAACCTCCCTCCTCCCTTCCCCTTTCTTGGTCCTTTCCCCATAGTCTTGTGGTATAGTTGGGTTATAGCCTTCATGTGAAAGCTATAGTTTAGCTTCATAGTAGGGCTGAGTATATTGGATGCTTTTTCTTCCATTCCTGGGATACTTTGCTAAGGAGAATATGTTCCAGCTCCATTCATGTAAACATGAAAGAGGTAAAGTCTCCATCTTTCTTTAAGGCTGCATAGTATTCCATGGTATACATGAACCACAGTTTGCTAGTCCATTCGTGGGTCGATGGGCACTTGGGTTTCTTCCACGACTTAGCAATTATGAATTGGCCTGCAATAAACATTTTGGTACAGATGTCTTTGTTATATTGTGACTTTTGGTCTCCTGGGTATAAACCTAGAAGAGGAATTATAGGATCGAAAGGTAGGTCTATTTTTAGGTCTCTAAGTATTCTCCAAACATCCTTCCAGAAGGGACATATTAGTGGGCATTCCCACCAGCAGTGTAGAAGTGTGCCGTTTCCTCCACATCCACGCCAACATCTCTGGTTTTGGGATTTTGTTATGTGGGCTACTCTTACTGGGGTTAGGTGATATCTCAAAGTAGTTTTGATTTGCATTTCTCTGATGATTAAGGATGATGAGCTTTTTTTCATGTGTT
>CAUYPK010003246.1:0-35030 GCA_963574355.1 Loris lydekkerianus
AAACATCTTCTTCTAAATACTGACTAATTTCTGGGCAGGTGTGTAAATAAAATCATAAAGAAGAAAGTAGCCACAGGGGAATGGAATTAATGGAAAAATATCTTCAAGCATTCACTCAGTTTACTCAGTATGAAGTAATGACTGTGTCTTCTCCTCAGGGCAGAGTACCTATAGACCTCTTACAATATGTTGTTAACATAAGTCAACCCTCTGGCCCATATCTCTGAGGAAGGGCAGCATGCCATTTGATCTCAGGCTTCATGGGATGTACAGCTTCAGAGGACTGGCTTAAGGAATTTACAACTCCAAGGCAGCTAACTCTGCGTTAACTCAGGGGGGTCCAAGTCCCTTAAGCCTCTGGAAGTAAAGAAAGTCATTTTAACTCACATTCACTTTACTTTGTGTGCTTGATGTAGGATATGTTTATTTCTAAACATTATCCTACATCTAGAGATTAGATTATGAACTCCTGCAAGAACATTTCAGAGTGAGCAGATTTTCAGTTATCCATATGAGCAGACTTTTAATAAGAAGTGCACCTTCTTCCTAAGCAATGAGGCTGAGGAGAAGGGGGTTTGATCTCAGCAAATAAAGAAAGAATGGTTGTGTGTGAATATTTGACCACTTCATGCATTTTCAAATGTGGTTTTAAGTCTGTTATGTAAAACAATAGATAGTTTTGTCAACTCTTCCTCATTATAACAGGTAATGAATGGTCGGTCAATTTCCCTAGCAGTCTTGGTTTGCTCTTTGGCAGTTGACAGATTTTCCATCCCACTCTGGGTTGGGGGCAGGGGCAGTAGAGCTGTAAACTGGGCCCAAGCAATAACAGTCTGACAGATGCCAAGTAGTAACAGTCTGACAGATGCCAAGCATGATGGGAGGGTTATTGCACCATCTTTCCAAATTATCTTTCTATTATTACAGGTCATCTTCATTTTCACCTTTAGAAGCAACACTGAGGTGTGCTGGGTCCTTCAGCAAGTCTAAAACTGAGAATCCATTGTCTTTAGACTCCAAGTTAATTTTTCATGTCTTACAACCTCACTGTGGGTTCTGGAGTTATAATCCACACTGATGCCCAATTACAAAATTACTGCTAATTTGGAATAGGCTAACACATTGTACTCACTGTGCCTTTTATTTTCTGATGCTTTGACATTTTGGAGCCTGGCTGACTGTGTCTCCCAGGGTTAGCTATTCCTAGAGACAACAAATACCTCTCCTAATAACAAGCCTTTCCTATGCAAACCAAGTAATCTAGTGCTCTAACCCCAACCACCTCCTTTATGGAGTCTCACACTCCAAGCCATCATCTACTTGTTTTAACCATCCAGGATCAGGTACCAGACTACTCTGGGACCCCACCTCTGTTCCAGAGCCTCCTGAAATTATTCAAACTAGCCAACTCTAAAACTGTTTATCCTCTCTCACTGATTTCTTCTCACAGAAACCACAATAATGGGTCTTGCCCACAAGTTTCTCTTCCTCCTCTGCCTCCTGACTACCACTGGAGCTCTTCCTGTAGCCCTTATGGTGTGATCAGCTCCCTTCTCTTGGGACATGTGAGTAACAAACTATCTTTTCAATAGCACCCATCTCCTGATCTGTTTGCCTCACCATACCTCAGTCATAGCAATATCTTTATTTTTAAACATGCAGTTATATTGATCCTACCTTTGTCATAACCTTATCAACAAAGTGACCATCAATATTAGTCAACCCCCCGTTATCTGTGAATAATATTTCTCCCTCTTGGGCCACAAATATTCATATCCCCAAAACTTCACTGTACAAGCAAGTCACAGAGAACTTGGACAAATCTTTTCTTATAATTCCTCCCTAGTTTACCTTACTATATAGATCACACAAACAAGTTCTTTATAACTAGATAAAAGGTCTTGGAGGGAGAGGGCAGTGACTGTACTTCTGTATATGAATGTGTATGCCTAAGAAGTGTACGATAACATCTTTTGCATTTCTGGTGGGGAGTGGAGCTAGTGCAGGTTGAGTATCCCTTATCCAGAATGGTAGGGACCAGAAGTGTTTTGGATTTTGGATTATTTTTTAGAGTGTGGAATATTCGTATAAACATGATGAGATACCTGGGGATTGGGATCCAATTCTAAACACAAAATTTAGTTACATTTCATATAAATGTTTGTTACAGATATTGTCCAAGGGTATTTTAAATGATTTTGTACATGCAACAAAATTTGTGTACAATGAACCATCAGAAAGCACAGGTGTCACTATCTGAGGTGCCCATGTCATCCACATGGACATTGTTTAGTTGTTTGGCATCATCATCTTACCGACTGAGTGTATACGCTGCCAATCAGTAATCTTTTTCTTACACTTACTCACACATAAGTACTTAAAAGGAAAAGATGACATACCATTAATACAGTGAGAAAATTATGTGTTCAGAGTAACTAAGTAGCTCAGTGCCTTCACTCGAATACCTGTACCCGCTGTTAAAAAGCAGCAGACAAGGGCAGACTTTTAGGCTCCACCTACATTGCTGTTTTGATTAAAAAATTACTGGGCCCTGCATTTTATTTTTATTAGGTAAAAAGAAACACCAGTTGAGGCACAAGGAAGTGGATCCTTTAGAGATGAGGAGATATTCTACTAGATGTTAAACTATTTCCTCCAGAGTCATCTGCCTCATTTACAATGGTTTTTGTCTTAGAACTCTTTGACTTTATAAAGTGATAGGATTTCTTGTTCTGTTGTGAATGCATACTGCCCATCACATATTTTCACCCCATAGTCTTTAGGCACTTTTGCTACAGTGTTAACAACTGTTCACACCCACTTCTTCTAGTTTACTGACCGACTCTGAGGACACATTTTCTTGTGTATGTAAGGAGGTCAGATGTCAGGTTTTTTTTTTTTTTTCACTTGCAAAGGAAATTATTCAAAGTCATCATCACTTTTTCATCATCATCATCACTGAATATAGTTGCAGATCAGAGGTTGTGCCAGGCAAGTACAACTGTCTTTAATCACTGGTTGTAAGCACTGGCCATAGCGTATTTAGCATCCTTCATGTAAAACTCCTTTGAAAACATTCCATAGTCCTGTCTCTGTTCAGTGCTGCTGGCATGCTATTCAAGAAAACATCTTTACGTTTTTTGTTGATATAAGGGTGTTTTCCTTCCATGGATGAATAAGTGAAATTACATTTAGGGAAAAGCACATGGCACAAACATTATATTAAATGAGAATTCACTTGGGGAATGAACAAAACAACTGTCAAGAAATAAAAAAAAAAAAAAATCTTTTAATCATCATCTTAAATGATTGCAAACCCAGTTAGAAAATATGTGCCTAGCGATGTATGCCCTTTTGTTAGCATAATAATGGACTGGTAAGAAATTTATTCCTGGCAAACAATGAGGATACAAGCTTTTGCCTATCACAGCAAATTTATACTTAAGTGCGCCTGCCCTGCTGTGTTAGCACATCCTAACACTGTTATTCTGTCCTTGGCATCCTTAATTCTTTTTTTTTCTAAATTTCAGATTAATATGAGGGTACAAATGATTAGGTTACATTGTTTGCCTTTCTTAGGTAAAGTTCAAGTTTTAGCTGAGTCCTTCACCAGGGGATGTACTGTATACCCTTACATTGTGCCCATTCTGTAAGAGCTTACCAATCCCCTTTCCTCACCCCCTGCCCCCTTTCCCTACTCCTTCTTTCCCCATTTGAATTCAATTGTGTTCTCTTGTTTGGGTATGTAGTTGTGAGTTGGTTTCATGTTAGTATTGAGTACATTAGATACTTGCTTTTCCATTCTTGAGATACTTTGCTAAGAAGAATGTGCTTCTACTCTATCCAGGTAAATACAAAAGATGTAAAGTCTCCATCTTTTTATGGCTGAATGGTATTCTATGGTCTACAGATACCACAGTTTATCAATCCATTCATGTGTTGATGGGCACTTGGGTTGATTCTATGTCTTGGTGATTGTGAATTGAGCTGCCATAAACATTTTAGTGCAAATGTCCTTGTGGTAAAATGATACTTTTTCTTCTAGATAGATACCTAGTAATGGGATCAAATGGAAGGTCTACTTTTAGCTCTTTGAGAAATCTCCATACTTCTTTCCATAGAAGCTGTATTAATTTTCAATCACACCCGAAGTATAGAAGTGTTTTCTTCTCTCCTCATTCACTCCAGCATTTGCGGCATTGGAATTTTGTGATATGGGGTATTTTCACTGGGGTCAAGTATTATCTCAGGGTGGTTTTGATTTGCATTTTTGTAATGATTAGGAATGATGAGTATTTTTTCATGGGTTTGTTGGCCATTCATCTATCTTCTTCAAAGAAGGTTCTATTCTTGCCCACTAATAAATGTGATTGTTTGCTCTTTTCCTGTTAAGTAGTTTGATATTGCAATTCCCATCAAAGCAACAACATCTTTGAAGAACTTGAAAAAATAATACTGCATTTCATATGGAACCAGAGAAAACCCTGAATAGCCAATACAATTCTAAGAAACAAAAACAAATCTGGAGGCATCACATTACCAGATTTCAGATTATATTACATGTTGGCAGCATGTTGGCAGTGATCAAAACAGCATGGTACTGGCATAGAAACAGAGATACAGAACTATGGAATAGCATTGAGAACCTAAAGATGAAACAAGCTATGTATTGTCATATGATCTTCAATAAACCAAATAAAAGCAGACACTGGGGAAAAGAATCCCTATTTAATAAATGGTGCTGGGAGAACTGGTTAGCCACATGTAGATGACTGAAACTGAACCTGCACCTCTCACCACTTACAAAAATTGACCCTTGCTGGAAAGCAGATTTAAATTTAAGACACAAAGCAATAAAAATTCTAGAAAAAAGGGTTGGAAAAAACTCTTGACAAAATCTGCCTGGGAAAAGATTTTATGAAGAAGACCCTCTTGGAAATTTCAGCAACATCAAAAATAAGTAAGTAGGACATAATCTAGCTAAAAAGCTTCTGCACAGTAAAAGGTATAGCAACTAAAGCAAACAGACAACTGTCAGAACGGGAGAAGGTATTTGCATGCTACGAATCTAAAAAAGGGCTGATAACTAGAATCTACAGAGAACTCAAACTTGTCATTTTTAATTCTTGTAGGAGCTCTTTCAGCAGCCGTAGCCAGTCTCTTTCTGGGGCCAGTGTTTTTCTGGGGTAACAATGCCAAAACAGTGAAGTTTCACCAGCATTAGAGACTTGTTCTGGCATCAGATTTCATCAGTGATGACTTTGGCAAACTAATCATTGGAGTTTCTCTGTTATTTCATGATCAGCAGATGCTTTATCACCATAAATCTTAAAAAAATTGTTAGTATAACTTTTCCTAAAGTTTTGCAACCAGTAAGTTGAGTATTCACAGTTCTCTTTCAATTTTCAGTTTATTGTGATAGATCATTGCTTTGTTCATGATCAGCATTCCATAAAGTGCCATACTGAAGTAATGATCTAGTCTTTAAATGCATGACTGAGGTCTTCATTTTTAGCTTTATGCTTTTTTCCCCCTATTTTTCATTAACTACTGTCTATCACTTTCAGCATAGAGCTTCCTCCTGTTTTTTCAGGTCTTATGCCACAGAGTAAAGAATAAACAAATAACTACAGGAAGTAATGTACATAGGTGTTGGCCACATGTGGGGCATTGTGGGGAAACTGCTATTGGCCTGTCTGGCCTGCCTAATTAGCACTCTCTGTGAGTGTGCTTGGTGGGGGGAATCTGGGCTTGCATGGAAAAGATATATTTCAGCTGAAGGGGGCTAGCAAGATCTTTTTTTCCCTGGGGATACCAAATAAACCAGGTGTCATAAATTTGTGTTTTGATTGTGCCCATTGCATGAGGTCAAGTGTGAAATTTTGCCCTTATGATGACATGTTGATGCTCTAAAAGTTTCAGATTTTAAAGCATTTAGAATTTTGGATTTTCAGATTAGAGATGCTCAATCTGTATATATAATATTTTAGGCCAAATAGTATTTATCCTTCACCTACAAAGTTTATTTTCAGCTGAGTAGACAGGGTTTTTCTTTTTTTGTTTCTGTTTTTGTTTTTTGAGACAGGGTCTCACTATGTCACCCTTAGTAGAGTGCTGTGGCATCACAGTTCACAGCAACCTCAACTCTTAGGCTTGGGCTTAAGCGATTCTCTTGCCTTAGCCTCCCAAATAGCTGGGACTACAGGGGCCCACTACAGTGCCTGGCTATTTTTTTGTTGCAGTTGTCATTGTTGTTTAGCAGGCCTGGGCCAGGTTTGAACCCACCTGCCTTGGGGTATGTGGCTGGTGCCCCAACCATTGAGCAACAGGTAAGACTGAGCCAAGTAGAGAGTTTTGAGAAGGATACTTATACAGTGGTAAGAAAAGATAGAGTTGCTTGTTTGATAAATGAGAGAAATTAGTTCAGTCCTACAGTCACTTAGATCATCTTTAAAACCATATTTTGTTCTTCTGTTATGTTAATCATAGCGGTAGGAACCTTGGAGTTCCCTAAGATAAGCCTCTCATTGAGTGTTTTCCCTGGTGCCTTATGTGTGAAGCCTGCATGCTCTGGTCTTATCTATCTGTGTGTAAAAGAAGAGGTCACATTAATTTTTATTTCCTCCTTTCTTTTAATGGGACTGCATAACATTCCCTAAGTATGTCTAGTTATTTCTGGGAGTCCCCAAGGGTTATTTCTCACCAAACCACTTGTCAGCTACAGTTAACAGAGCTATAATCCTTTTTCTCTACTGGCTTCTAGTAGCCCATGTCTGATGTCTATACATGTATAATCCACAGAGAAGCATATAGATCAAGGCCAGCTCAGCTGATAGTGCTCAGAATCAGAAACCCCATGGCACTGCTAGTGGTGCTATCTCTTCTGGATGCTCCCATGGCTGCCAGCCCTGAGGTGCCAGAGTTAAGTTTCATAGAGAGGCATAGAGAGTCTTCCCTGCTTTTCTCTACCATTTTTCTACAGGGCCCAGAATTCTACCAAATCTCCTGTGAACAATTCAGATTTTGGGCTTCACCATTCCAACCATGGATGATCATACCAAGTTTAAGGATATGGATGGTCATAAATACCATGCCACCTATTCCTTACACCTTTCTTCCCCAGCTTTTACCTGTCACTATCCCTGCCACAAACCCAAATTTACTTCAGATGCAACACTTTTTTCTATAAAGCAGTATTTAAAACATTGAAGCCATGATCTTTACATATATATCTATTTCCATTTGCTTTGCCTTCACAAGAGGGCCCCCTTGGGATAGTTTTCCCACAGTAAAGGAAGATCTGCTTTGAAGGTAAATTTAAAGCTCCACCATTTGTACAGCACAATGCTTTAAAATTATAGTATTTTTCTTTTTACTCCTTCCATCAAATTGTCAGTGATCTTAGGGCTAATTTAAAATCAAAGGCCAAAAATAAAATAAAATGAAATAAAATTAAAGGCCAAGAATAGTTTTCTCTTCAATTCTTTGTAACAAGGAATGAATTCTTTCCATTAATCCAGGAGTCTGCAACCCTGGCTGCACATTAGAACCACTTGGGGTTAGGATGAGGAAGGGTAGGGAGTTTAAAATATGTTGGTTACTGCAGTCCAATATCTAAGATCAACTAAATTAAGGTCTGTGGGGGTGGAGCTAAGGCATTGATATTTTTTAAAGGTCCTAGATGATTACAACAACTAGATGATTACCCAACCTGGGTTAAGAATCAGTTAAGTGCTTGACCTTGGGATGGGATCATCTATTCTTTCTCCTAAGTGAGACTTTAGGAATCATCACATGTTCCCTTGTTTTGACATGTAAAGATAAGTTCAATTTAATCATTGCTCTAGTCTGAGCAAGAGTGAGACCTTGTGTCTACTAAAAATAGAAAAACTAACTGGGTGGGAGGAGCCTATAGTTCCAGGTACTTTGGAGGCTGAGGCAAGAGGATCTCTTGAGCCCAAGAGTTTGAAATTGCTGTGAGCTACTATGATACCATGGCATTGAACCCCAGGGTGACTGAGTGAGACTATGTCTCAAAAAAAAAAAAAAAAAAAAAATCTAGCTATTGCTAATTGCTATTCCCTGTGATCTGTGCTGATTCTTGAAAGATTTGGCTTTATTAGGCCAGCAATCTAGAGGTATGTTCTTCTGGGTATTTTGCTGCTATTAGGTATTTTGCTTGCTATTATACTATCTCCACATGGGCTCTGGTTGAAAGGCTTTGGTTTCCCATAGGTGTAGTTAATAAAGGGATCAACACATTTTTTTTTTTTCTAATTCTCCTGAATATAGTACTTTTCTTTAACTAGGCAAGTATATATACTCAAAATAAGGTATACACAATTTTAGAGCATAGGTTAAATTTATTTGCTCTTTCATGAAAGCATTTTCTTTTTTTTAGTTTCACAATTTCATGACAACATTTACAAAAATAAAAATAAGAGAACATCAAAGCCCCATTTATTTACTCAGAAGTTAAATAGAGAATAAGAACAGGTGGTTCTCATAAGGAAATAAAATTGAGTGCATATAAACCAGTCAGACTAAGATTCTCGAAGTGAGCTAATTTCGCCTAAGTATGAGAAAATGATAACTAAATTAAGCAATATTTAACAATAATTCAGGGCTAACAAATACAAAATCAAAATGTATCTAGCTTTTTGTTTTAAAATTAATCCTTTAAAATAAAGGATAACAGGTGTATATTAGGTCAATTTTTATTTCTATATGAGAACCACCTGCTCTTACTTTTATTCAACTGTTTTTCAAATTTTGAGAGCTCCATTAGAGGTCAAAACTCCTGAAGTCTTTCACCTAGGCTTTAATCCCTCTTTGTATAATTTCAAAAAAATTACAAAGTACTAGTGTGTTTTGTTACATGAATGGTCTCTTAACTATTTAATACTTTCATAGAAAAGACATCTCTTTGGTTTTTTATTTTTTAGCACTTTGTTCCCATCTGATTTCAACTGGAGAAAGCAGAAAACCACAGAGAAAAGTTATATAGCTTTTTACCTTGATAAAGCTAGTCATTGTTTTCCCTCTCATGGAAAATTGTCTTTATTTTAGTACCTCTCCAAGTTCTTGTCATCTGGTATTTACAGTAGATTTATATGTGCTGGCATTCTTGTCAATAAGATCTAACCCAGAGGTGTGGAGAGACACTCTTCCTGTGTAAAGTCTAACTACAAAAGTCTCTCTTAGTTTACCAGGATATCATAATTAAACATATTCTAAGTATTCAACAATGTATTTGGACTACATAGTGGTTTGTCCATAGCTCAACAGAAATAAGACATTTTTTAAAAAGGCAAACTGTGTCATGATGAAAGTTTTTTAATGGCACATATAAAAATATTTTTAAAGAACATCAACATATTTTTCCATACTTTGTACTTAATTGAAATATTTAATACAGCTTTCATTGATATAATCTAGAAATTAATTAGATGTTCATAAAAGCTAATTTAATTGACAAAGAAAATGTCAAGAATTTTCCATGTCATTGTATTGTTAAGGAATGGCAAATGTCCAAACTGGTAATGGAATGTTTTTTGGTACCTGCAGAAGAAAAGCCTATCTTTCAAGAAAGTACAAAGTGTAAAAAGTCACCTATGCAATTAACGCATGCAATTGAAAACAAATACAAAAGACTAAAACCAGGAATTAGTGTTATCCATTATCTTGCCAAATAATGAACAAAAGGATATTTTTACTTCATGAACTCATACAATTACTCATTAAAATAGGATAACTGTTTAAATATCACAAAGAAATAAAATAAAGACTGACTATCTGGTGCCCATAATACACCCCTCATTTTTGCTTATGTTTTTTCCATTCAGTCATTTGAACTATTGATTTCCAAAGAAAAGATAAGATAAGTCAAATAGTCAATATAATTGAGTTTAACACTACTTTTGTTTATATTATTTTAAATAAGAGAATTTTCATAAAAATTTGTGCTTTCCATCAGTTTTGCAATTCCTGCCCTGAGTTCTTTTACTCGAACATCTACCCATGCTGTAAGAATTGTTTTTGAGGGTTACTACATGTAAAGCTATGTGCTCTATGGAGACAAAGCTGAGTGCAACACAATTCCTTAACATAAGTAGATTATACTTTAGTGTGAGGGGTGAAGCAAGTCTACTTTTAATGGCAATATAAAAGAAAACTTTAAATGCGATAAGAAAAATAAAGTTCATATTTATTTTTAAAGGCAGAGGGAATATCTAATTTAGGAACTAAAAAGAATCTAGTAGAAGCAATACTTCATTTGTTCATGCCTCCATTCATTAAAGAAATATAGAAAATGAGCACAGCATAAGATTCAAAGAGCTGGGCAGGGGAGGATAGATTTACAAGATGGGATGAAGCCTTTCAAGGAGGATGAATGATGTGAAGAAGTGTCCCTGAAGGATCATTCATCTTAGTGATGTATAATTTTCTATGGATCAAGAATTAGAGATAAGGATTTAATCATAGATTTGAGATCTGATTTAGGAAGGTCTTGAGTTTCAGAAGCAAGAGAATAAATTTCATTGAGAGTTTAATGGAAAATCATTGTACATAGATTATTTTATAGGATACATAATTGCTTTTGAAAAATGACAGCACAAAGTTTATAGATTAATTTGAAATGTGTTTGAAAAAAATTGACAGTACATATCTTATGGATTAATTTCAAAAGTGTGGGTACTTGAGCCCTTCCTTCAGCCAGGTGACACTGCAACTCAAGGAACTAGAAAACAAGAACAAAACAAATACAAAGTTAGCAAAAGAAAAGAAATAATTAAGATCAGTGCAGTTCTAAATGAAATAGAGACCAATAAGCAATACAAAGGATCAAACATTAAGAAAAGTTTGTTCTTCAAAAATAAACACAATGAATAAACCACTAACTAGACTAAGAAGAGAAAAGATCCAAATAAACAATCAGAAATAAAAAAGGAGACATCACAACTGATGTCACAGAAACAGAAAAGATCATCAGAAATTATTATAAACATCTATATACTCACTAGAAAACCTAGAAAAACTAGAAAACCTAGGGGGAAATACTTAAATTTATGGAAACATACAACCTCCTGAGATTAAGCCAAGAAGAAATAGAACTCCTGAGCAGATCCATAATGAGCAGCAAGATTGAATCATTGATTATCCTCCCCCCCACCAAAAGAAAAGAAATCCCAGGACCAGACAGATTTACAGCTGAACTCTACCACATATACAAAGAAGTGATACCAATCCTCCTAAAACTGTTCTAAAAACTCTAGGAGAAGGGAATTCTCCCCAACTGATTCTACAAGATCAGTATCACTGCAATACCAAAAGCAGACAGGCCACAACAAATAAAAGAAAACTTGGATGAACCCAGATGTAAAAATTCTCACTGAAATATTAGTACTAGCAAAGTGAATCCAATAGCATATCAAAAACATGATCAAATGGATTTTATTATAGAGATGCAAAAATAGTTTAACACATGTAAATTAATAAATGTGATTCATAACATAAGCAGAATTAAGGCCAAAACCTATATGATCATTTCAATAGATGCAGAAAAAGCATTTGATAAAATTTAGTATTCCTTCATGATAAAAATTCTCAACAAACTAGGCATTGGAGGAACATATCTCAAAAGAACTGGAATAAGACAAGATGCCCACTTTCACCATTCCTATACAGCATAGTATTGGAAATGCTAACCAGAGTAATCAGGCAAGAGAAAAAAATAGAAGGGATTCAGGTTGGAAAAGAGAAAGTTAAGCCATCCCTGTTCACTGAAGATATGATCTTATATCTGAAAACCCTAAAGACTCCACCAAAGATCTCTTAGATGTGATCAATAAATTTGCTAAAATTTCAGGACACAAAATCAATGCATGCAAATCAGTAGCATTTCTATACACCAACAATGATTTAGCCAAGAACCAAATCAAGAGTGCAGTCTCATTTATAATAGCTGCTAATATAAGATAAAATAAAATGAAATACCCAGGAATGTATTTAACCAAGGAGTTGAAAGATGTCTACAAGAAAAACTTTAAAATTGATGAAATATATTGTTGTTGACACAAAGAGATGGAAAAACATCCCATGCTCATAAATTGGAATATTGTTAAAGTGACTAAATTGTTTAAAGCATTTTATAAATTCAATGCAATTCCTATCAAAATGCCAACATCATTTTTCATAGAAGTAGAAAATACAACTCTAAAGTTCATGTGGAACCAAAAAAAGAACCTGAGTGGCCAAACCAATCTTGACCAAAAAGCTGGAGGCATTACACCACCTGACTTCAAATTATACTACAATGTTATAGTAACCAGAACAGCATGGTACTGGTATAAAAGTAGGCACATATATCTATGGAACAAAATAGAGAACCCAGAAATAAAGCCACATACTTGTAGCCAACTGATCTTCGACAATGTCAACAAGAACATACACTGGGAAAGGACATCTTTTCAATAAATGGTGCTGGGAAAACCAGATTGCCATATGCAGAAGAATAAAACTGGATCCCTATCTCTCAATATACAAAAATCAATTTAAAGATGGATTAAAGACTTGAATGTAAGACCCAAAACTATAAAGATACTAGAAGAAAATCTAGGAAAAACTCTTCTGGAGATCAGGCAAAGAATTCATGATTAAGGTTTGATGCCTGTAGCTCAGTGGCTAGGGTGCCAGCCACATACACAGAAGCTGGCAGGTTCGAATCCAGCCAAGGCCTGCCAAACAACAATGACAACTACAACCCCTCCCCCCCCCAAAAAATAGCCAGGCTTTGTGGCAGGCACCTGTAGTTGCAACTACTTGGGAGGCCAAAGCAAGGGCGTCATTTAAGCCCAAGAGTTTGAGGTTGCTGTGAGCTGTGATGCCATAGCACTCTACATAGTGGGACTCTGTCAAAAAAAAAAAAAAAAAAAAAGAAAGAAAAGAAAAGAAAAGAAAAAATTTATGATTAAGACCTCAAAAGCAGAGGAGGCAGAGCATGATGGTGGATGGGACAGACGTGTAGCCCACCTCTCCTAAGTCATCAGAACAAGGGGGAACGGGGGACAGTGGCTGATTGGAGCCAACTCTCAATAGAAACTCCAGTCTGGAGGGAGAGATAATGACCAGAAGGAATCCAACAAAGTTGAAGGAGGGGAGCCGAGCTGAGAGATGAGATAGGTAATTGCTCGTCTTCCCTGCTGAGGCAAGCTTCAATCCATAGAAACTATTTTCAGGTACAGATCTCATCCCAAAGAAGTTGTGTGGCTGTCCCCTTCTCTAAAAGAGTTGCTTGCTTACTGTGCTCTACTGGTGAGTGAGAAACTGAGGCTCTCTTTCCTCATCCCACTGAAGGGAATTGCTGGAAGTTGGGACTCCTTCCCAAGAGAGCCCCTGCAGTGAGTCTAGGAATTCCCTTGTCTGGCAGGAAATTTGAAAAAATATTTTTCTTGCCACCTTGATCCTCCAGTCTACTCACCAACACCACTATCCCCAGCCTGGCAGTCTAGAAGTCCAACTTCTTCAAAATCCAGAATGTCTTCATTTATTTGCTAGAAACAGGCCTTGCATAGATGGAGGCAGTACAGCTGTGCTGTACCTGTGAATTCAGTAACTTCACAGAAAGACATAGAGAAAAATTTGACTGACCTGGCACTAAAAAAGAGTATCTCAGCAGCAGATGGAGGCTTGGAAACTGCTGAGGTGCATGAACCCAAAAGGACACACCTCCCTCCGAACTTCAGCATTAGCAGAGTGATCCTGCTGGGGTCTAACTCTGGAGAGTCATCTCCCAAACTCTGTGACCTGCCAGAGGGACCCAAACCTCGCCCCATAGGGATTCCAGAGCTCCAGAACAGCAGCAACAAAGGTGCAGTGGCTGAAGAATAAATTCTTTTGATGTTTGGATATCCTCAGCTTTGAACTGAGCTCATGTGGAACTTTCTTCACCTGCAATTGAACTCCTGAGGCAGGCAAAGCTCAGCTTCTTATGCTGGATGGTGGTAGACTGTGGTAACCACGAGGAGGAGGCAACAATCTCACTTTGACTCTGGCAGGCACATAGCACTGGCATATTTTCTTATTGAACAAAACAGGGCCACAGAGACTGGGTTAACAGAGACTTCCAGTGGGAATACTAGAGGCTGAGGTGACCAAAGTCCGGTGGTGTAGGACAACTAAGGTGGGTAAGAGGCAACAACCCCTGCCTCTAAACCTCCCACTTGACAGAACTCTCTAACCCATCAGAACACCAGAGGTGCTCAAATCACACTGGAGCTGTCAATAGACCCCTAACACATAGTTTCTGGAGTTCTATTGAAATCTCCAGCTAGAGAGTGGGGGGCTGTCTGGGAAAATTGGTCTGGAACTCTTGAACTGGACACATTACCCGAGAACCCTCCAAGGTGGGACCCTTGTCTTACTGTAGTGTGAAGGTATGATTGTCCTCTTCCAGATATTACCAGTGGGGGAAGAGATGTCCTAGTTGCTTGTATTACACCAAAGCTGGCACTGCAATGGAGAGTTGCTGATTCACTAGGATTGGATAGAGATCAGCTGAATACAAGGCAGAGCCACCTATCATTACTACACCAAGGAGGTCTCTAGAGTCACCAAATGGAGTACTGTACTGGTCATTTGCAAAATTGTACAGGAAAAGCTGCAGTCACCAGTCCCAGTTCCTAGGTGAAAGGCTGGTCAACCAAAACCATAGAACTTTCCACCGGAACTCAGTCCAAACCTGGGATATCCAGACAGCAAAAGAATTTCTCCCTCAGCCACTGCACCTTTGTTGCCACTGTCTGGAGCTCTGGACTCCCTATAGGGTTAGGTCTGGTTCCCTCTGGCAGGCCATAGAGTTGGAGACATGACTCTCCAGAGTTAGACCCCAGCAGGATCACTCTACTAATGCTGGTTTGGTGGGAGGTGCCTCCTCTTGGGTTCGTGCACCTCAGCAGTTTCCAAGTTTTTACCTGCAGTGCAGGAATCCAAGCCTCCATCTGCTGCTGAGATACTCTTTTTGGGGGGTCAGGTCAGTCACCTTTCCCTCTATGTCTTTCTGTGTAGTTACTGGATTCACAGGTACAGCACAGCTGTACTTCCACCATCTATGCAAGGCTCTATCCTAGCCAAGAAATGCAGACATTCTGGATTCTAGAGGAGCTGGACTTCTACCCTGCCAGGCTGGGGGGAGGGGGTACACTTAAGGAGGCAAGGAAAATATTTGTTCAAATTTCCTGCCAGAAAAGGGAATTCCTAGACTCACCGCAGGGGCTCTCTTGAGAAGGAGTCCCAACTTCCAGCAATTCCCTTCGGTGGGGTGAGGAAGGAGAGCCTCAGTTTATCGCTCACCAGTAGTGATCCCACAGTAAGCAAGCAACTCTTTTAGGGGAGGGGACGGCCACTCAACCTCTTTGGCATGAGATCTGTACCTGTAAATAGTTTCTTTGGAGTCAAAGCTTGCCTTAGCAAGGAAGACAAGCAATTATCTATCTCATCTCTCAGCTCGGCCCCCCTCCTTCAGCTTTGTTGGGTTCTTTCTAGTTGTTATCTCTCCCTCCAGACTGGAGCTTGTATTGAGAGCTGGCTCCAATCAGCCATCGTCCCCCGTTCCCCCTTGTTCTTGTTGAATGTGAAAATTGGAGTTAGGGAAAATAGCCAACCTGAAGATTTAGCAAAACACCAAACACATTGAGACCAAATGAGCAAATAAACAGATAAAAAGGCTACCAGACACACAAGCCCACAGATGCACAATCAGAAACACATAGACATACAGACAACAAAAAAATAACTACAACAAAAACAATGATAATCATAAAATAATTGAAAAAAGGTAAAAACAAACAAACAAAAAACCTCTAAAAATCTGATGTAAGCACTCTCAGAAACCATAAGAAGGGAAGAAGAAGAAGAGAGAAGGGGGAAAAAAAGTGCTGTTTATTAAAAAGTTCAAAAAAAAAAAAAAGAAAGAAAAAATTAAAAATAGAAAAAAATTGAAAAATCAACACTAGCTCCTCCAAGAATATGATGAGAAAAAAAAAGGCACCAACCACAAAAATATTATTCTTGTATATATATAGAAATATACATCTATATGTATGACGTAGGGATCAACTTTCATAGAATATATTTATAATGCAATATGCTTTCTGGACACCAGGTGGCACGGTGAGTGTTTCCCAGGCTTATACCTGAGTCAGTTTATCTTGTTACCGTGGTAACTACCCTACCTGGCCACCACCATTTTGGAGTTTCTTTAAAAGTTTATTTCCTAATTGTCCAACCTTGGCTGCTCTGTTCCAGACAGCACTCCTATCCAATCTCCCAACTCGGAGCAGGAGTCCACGCTTCACAAATCTTTCCACTTTGCTCCCAAGTTCCCCTACAAACTGGCAACTGCAATCAACTGTGGGGGAGGGGCGGGCTGCCGTGGGCTCCCGCTGCTGCCAGCTCCTGCTGCTATGGCACGCAGAGACCTTTTCCTCAGTTTTTGTGGCTCAGGGTCTCACTTTTGAGTCCAGCCACCCACCAGTTTGCCATAAAGCCTGAACTTCCAGCCCACTCCAATATTCCCCACCAGGAATGGTCCAGTTTATTTAATCACTCCTGTTGTTCCAGGGGAAGGTGTTCACCATTTTGGACAATTAAAAATGTCTGTTTTCTGGGCAGGATTTCTTCCCTTCAATTTTCCATTGGGCTGCTTAGCCCCTTGTGGCTCTGAGTGGCACCCCTTTCTGGTCACCAAACTTGGCTCAGGAATAAATTTTCATCAATTGGGTTTTGCCAGGAATTGTGAACTGCTGTCCTCCATGAGGGAGGGGCCAGCTGCCGGACAGTGCGGCCTCGTAGGGAAAATCTCTATAACAGAGTTCGTGGTTTTAAAATACACCTCATATACAGCAATTTGCCAATTTGCTGCATGTCTCCAGCTGTGTGTCCACACCAATAATCCACGTGGGGAAAAGATCCAGACCCCCCTCCCGCTCACCTGATGACTTGGGAGAGGTGAGCTACACGTTTGTCCCATCCACCATCATGGTCCATCTTCTAGTGCAAATGTTCTTAAGATAAAACACTTTTCTCTTCTTATGGGTAGATGCCTAGTTATAGGATTGTGGGGTCAAATGGGAGGTCTAATCTGAGTTCTTTGAGGATTCCCCTTACTTCTTTCCATAGAGGCTGTATTAGTTTGCAGTCCCAAGCACTGTGGTAATTGTTTTAAATCCTCAGGTCCAGGTTACATGTTTGTGGACAAATACCACAGCCCCAATGAGAGAGTCAGAAAAAGTCCAAAATTACCAAATTTTTATGGTCCTGATTTTTTAGTTTTACCTATAGCAGCAGAGCTTCCCTTTAATAACATTTATTTAACTTTATCTTTTATATATATCTTTAAAATAGTCTATTTGAAGAGTTTCCATAGAAAAAGTAGTTTTCCTGTGTTTCTTTTTAAAAAAATTAGATTTGAGAGAAAGAGAATCTTTTTAAACTAGCCACTAACTAGGTTAGCACATAAATTGGAAAATTCCTTAGAGTCATTTAATTCCTGAAAAGGATCAAGAAGGCTGACTAGATGGTGTGTACCTCTCCACAGACAGCACCCAGAACAGTAGGTGGATACTCTGTTTCTCACAGATCGATCATCCAGGGGAGAACTCTAGGACTTACCATAGAGGTGACTGGAAGTGCTGAAGATGGTAGGGAGAGGGTTCAAAGAGTTTACCTGGCTGGGATCTGGGTGAAGGTCCTGAACTTAGAAAACCAGTAAGAGAGAGACTTCCAGGGCTCCATAGTCTAAATAGGCTTTTAGAATCTTGGCTATAGGAGAACCCTTGGCCCTTGCAGGGCTTAGGCTTAATATAAGAAGCTGCCAGGGACTGTGGAGACATGTTGCCTCAGAAAGGGGACAACCCACATGGAGTCTCACAGGCATCCAAGCCTATAGAAGCTTCTGCTTGGCCTCTGAGAGCCTGGACACCAGGAACCTAGAGACACAGATGGGTGCTGCTGCTGCACTGTGCTGGGGAGGGAGAGGGAAAGCCCTCCCTACATACGTACAGCCAATTAATCTTGGATAAAGCTGATGAGAACATGTAATGGGGAAAGGATACCCATTTCATTCATTGGTGATAGCAAAGTTGGATTACCATATGCAGAAGAATGAAACTATATTCCTCTTAACATAAACAAAAATCAGTTCAATGTTGATTAAAGATTTGAATGAGACTTACAAGGGTAGTGAGGTGGAGGGTAAGAAAGTATTTAATGGCTATAATGTACCCAGTGATAGATACACTAAAAGCCTTGATTTTACCACTATGTAATAATACCCATGTAACAAAATTATATTTATATCCCATACATTCACACAAATAAAAAAAATCTTTGCAAACTAATAGAATTAATAAACAGGTTTTGAATACTTGTTTATAACATTTTAAGGTAAAAATCAAGCTTATTTAATTGGAAATACATGGCTATTATATAAGAATCTTTATAAACATATGACCAAAATTGTGGGGGGGAAAGAATGTGAGAATTAACAAAAGAAAAAAATACGTATACCAAGTCACCTCCTTATGTTAAGTAGAAAAAAATAGAATGTGTGATTTTATAAAGTGTAAAACACCACGAATTTAGATAAAATAATATTGCATAGAATTGAAAAACTTGGCTATCATAAGAGAGAGAAAATATTTAATATCAGAATAAGGCTTGTCTGTAGTATAATAGTAAGACAGCTATCTGGGAACCAAATTCTGGTTTAAAGTGCTTGCCAATCCCCATGGCATAAATGCTCCTATCACAGACAATTTCAAGCTACCAACTTGTCATCAGCCAATGTCATTTGTACTGAGAAGATATAGGACAACTGTGACATGTGCTTGTATTATTTGACCTGCCTTGCAGACTACATGAGGGGAGTAAACCACAAAAGGCCACACACACCAACAGATGTGATAGAAGCTGGAAGTGCCTGTTGAAAAATCACAGCACCCACCATGATGAATATCATGAAGGTCACCTTCAAAGTATTCTGCTTGGGAATCTAAGCACCAATGTCAGCACTTAGTCTACCCTTCAAAGCAATTTTGAAACTCTTGTTCTGGAACGACCATGACAGCTGTCATCATAGTTGTAGGAAGTCTGACAATTAAGTTTGAAAACTCATTCTAGAAAAAGTGCTTTAAAGGGTGGCCTAGGCACTGGAATTGGGGCATACCTCCACAAGGGGAGTACTTCAAAGTGACCATAGTTATATTCAGCAAAGAGGTATGTAGCACTTTTTCTAGGACAAGTTCTTGAAATTAATTGTTCAACCCCATATTGAGAATCTATGCATACTATGTATGTCATAGTGGTAGGTGAGTGCCATAAGGGTGGAAAATTTCTTTTCCTCACCCATTGAAAGTCTCAAGGTTGACAAGAGAAAAATATACAACTTTATTTCATACAAGCTGTATGTGACACAAGAACCTTCATAAGAAATGACCCAAAGAAACAAGTAAGTCTATATATTTTTAATGATATTTTTGATGACATAGATAGTCATGGAGAAATATAGTTGGACAAAAGCTATATAATTTAATGACAATAAACTAAAGGTGGGATTTGGCAAGTCCAGCCTGTGAGATTTTTCTTTGTGCCCGTATGTCTTCAGAGATAAGGATATTTCTTTTCCCTGGCTATATAGACAGGTTAGCTTTAGAATGAGGATCTTAGGACCTGATTCAGTGGAGGAAGTCGAGGGGAAATTGTGGATGGCCTTCTGCTGTTTTTTCAAATGCCAAGGTGCCACATTTGGGGTGGTGTGTCCTAAATCCCATCAGCATACACACACACACAAATCAAAACACCCTAAATCCCATCAGCACACACACACACACCCAAAAACCACACAGAGCACAAGAAGAAAGTAGGGTAAAATGATGAAAACTTGACACACAGGCAATATTAATAAATTGTATATTATTTAATTTCCCTCTTGTTTAAATATCAATTGGATAAGAATAAGGAGGAAGAGGATGATAATGATGGTGATTATTTTAAAATGATTATCTTTTTAAGAAAAGAAACTATCAAATTATCAGTCTAATAGATTAAAATGAGAAACTATCATAGGATTTTTAAAAATAAGGAAAGGTTTTGAGGTCACTATAGTAAGAAAAAACATGGGTTCTGGGGTTAAAGAAAATGATAGCTAGAAAACAGACACAGTTGTATAGACCCTTTGGTTTACGTGGACTCTCAACAACTATCCTATGAAGCAATTAGGCTCTATACCCATCAGTATCTTAGAATGGTGTGTTAGTCAAGTGAGAATCCTGAGAAGTGGCCGCCATATGGAAACAATGAAGGGTCAAAGAGGAATTGGAGACAAGTGCTCCTGCTCAGGAAAATCTCAGTAAAGGCCAAAAGGTGTAATCGTCTGGTTCCCTAATTTATCTTCTCATAGCAGCACCCTTAGATCTCGATGCTGAATCAGAGCACTAAGCATCACTTCAAGAAAGTAAGTGCTTAGCCGTGGATCACAGACCAGGTCTGCTTTGATGCTCAGGGTTTGCAGACTGGTGAATTGGAAGCTTGAAGTTTCCTCGTTGAAAGAAACAACTTTGATATAAGCCTTGGGGCTGAAATATCAAGAAAGGACTTCTAAGAATCAATTGATGATAAAAGCTCTATCCTGTTTTAACTTACTTTTGTGCGTGTGAAAAGAATAGTACCAATTATTCTGTTTGCTAAGCTGGATGGTGGTTCCTGTGGGAGGATGCCCAAACTCCATAGCAAAGGATGCTAACCCACAAAGACAGGTCTAATGAAACCTTCAACATAGGAAAAAATATCAAGAACCTTAGAACCTTCAGAAAATGTTTCTACTTACCTAATATTAGATGGAATAGAAAGTATATTCAGCTTCTTTAGTTAATAAATAAGTAACAAGATTATTCTTTCTTAATAAACAGAATGAACTCTTGTGGTTACCAGTAATGACAATATCCAAAATAAAAATTGCTGGGCTTAAAATTTGGAATAAATATATTGGAAAGTATAAGAATACATTTTCTAAGATTAAGACAAATGAAAATACAAGTGTGTCCAAATTTCAATGTTTATACTATAATATTTGTCCAAGTACATATTATTATGTTTTCCTAAAACTTTATGAACTTTAGAATTATGTATTATACTTATGTACCGGATATAGTAAATATTTTTGGAAAAGTTGTGTGCCCTAACAATATGCACTTTAATATGATGTTATACATAGTATTAATCAGCATTTTTAAAGATTTCCTATAAAGCAGGAAATCTTTTCACATCTGCTCTCCTTTTTCTGGTTTATAAAATAAAAAGATTTGATAAAAAGACTTTTAAGGCCCTTTTTCATTAGAACTATAGATTATTGAATATAAAATAAATAAAATTTTATTATTAAATTATGGTAAAAACTTTAATATGTTGCCGTTTGGTGAAACATATTATAATTTTTCATGTTTATGGAAGTATTTTCATAAATATTTATAGAGTAAGTTGTAACTTTATAAAAACATGTCTCTGAACAAATACTCATTTTAAAATGAATAAAACAAACTTTTCACAAATGGCTATAATACATTTCTTCTAATTAGATGGAATATGACAATTTACCAAGGGAAAAAACAGGTAAGAAATTTTAACTTGTACGTTTACTTTACTTTTAAAATTATAGTTGAGTTTTACAGAAGATTATTATAGTAACATGATATATTCTTACATGAGATTAACAATAGTTATAACATCACTTTAATCATGCATTCTACATAATTATTCTAGAAGGGTAATAAAAATATGAACTTCCAAAGTAAGGAAGTGTGAAAAAGTAAGAAAATAATACAATTCACAGTTGATAGCCTCAAAAAATTTTTAAAAAATTTAGATTCTTATCAGACATTTTAGATACATATTTAAAAAGTCAAAGATCCTAAATCCATGAGGTCTTCAATCTGTTGTCATTTTTTAGTCTATGCTGATAACTACAATCAGGATAAACATACACTTACCACACACACGAACACTGCCTTCGTCAGTATCCTGTACACAGCTAATTTTAATGACCAAATTTTAGTTCTCATCTTCCAGCATTTAACACAGCTAATCACCCCTCTCTGCTGGAAACAATTCCTTCACTTGGCTTCCAAGACCCCCTACTCAGTTAGATTTTTTCTGACCCTATTTTCTATTCACTTTCTTTCCTAGTTTTTTTAATTTCTTGACCTCTTAATGGGAGGCCAACTTTTTCTTTGATTCTCTTCTCTTTTCTCTTAATATTCACTTCTTGGTCATATCATCCCTTCTTTTGTCTTTAACAGAATTCATATTCTGGTAGTTTCCAAATTCACATATCTAATCTGAAACTCTTCTCTGAACTTCTCAGTCCTATGTACACACACACACACACACACACACACACACACACCCCACACAGAGGCCTGTGGATGTTCAATATATTAGAAAACTAAAAATGAACTTCTGATACAATTTTCCCCAAACCTATAAATTTTATCTCCTACTATTTCTCCACAGAAATTTGCAGTTTTTCAAACAGCAGCAGTCAGCAGATATTTCCAAAGAGCATTCCAGGTCCTTTGTGTATCCTTAATTCACAAATTTTGCAATAACATATAACTTTTTTTCATAAAATTAAGGAGAACATGGCTGAGAGTTTAAGTTAGGCCAGTCAAATTCTCAATGACAATTATTGCAAATATAAAAATGTATGGAAAACAGCAGTGCCTCTTTGAATATGGTTGCTAAATTACTCTCCCAAAGCTAGGATATGAGTATAGGGTATGTGACTCAAATTTGCTGATACACATATAACTACAACTATTTATGAACTTTCAGGGTTATTCATGAATAATGAGAATGCTAAATCCTCATGTGCCTACAAGCTCAGACAGCATTAATTAAATTCTACATAAAATTTTAACATGGATTATCAACTGTAACATTACTCATGTATGTCTTGTAGGAGCAATTAAATCTCTAATCCATTCCTGACAACTCTAATCCACAGAAATATTTTTTTTCCTGACGTGTCAAACAAGTAATATGTATGCCACAAATATACAAGAATTGCCAAATACCTCAATGGTTTCCTGTATTCAAGTCTCACTATCAACTTCATTCCCAGATAACAACCTGAGATTAAGAAAGATAAAACAGTTTGTCAAAGCAAGGTGACATACACTCTTTATATTTTGTTTACTTTCATATTTTGATTGACCCTATTACAATAACTAACAATAGTAAAAAATTCAAAATAATTATAATACCTAAAATAAAACCAATCTCTGATGAAGTAGAAATACCGAGAACATAAGAATGGTCCAGTACATATCTTTTGATTAAAATAAATATCTTTGGTAAAATATCTTTGGATTATAAAAGCTGCATATCAGAGGGCAACATAATAAAGTATAATAGGCATCATAAAATCAGTACATAAATATAAAACTTCAAAATTAGAAAAATAAATTTTGTGCAAAGGTATTGTCATATACGTTAGTCTCATCACAAGAAACTGAGAGTAATGATTTATACTCTGATATTTCTATTTTTAAAAAATTCTCAATTAGGACTAGGTGTGGTTGTTCATGCCTAGAATCCCAGCACTCCAGGAAGCAGAGGCAGGTGGATTGCCTGAGCTCAGGAGAACAGCCTGAATAAGAGTGAACCCTCATCTCTACTAAAAAAAATATGAAAACTAGCTGGGTGTTGTGGTATGCACCTATAGCCCCCACTAATCCAAAGGCTGAAGCAAGAGGATCCCTTCAGCCCAACAGTTAGAAGTTGCTGTGAGCTATGACAGCACAGCACTCTACCCAGGCAATGGAGTAAGACTCTATGCTCATCGTCTTTTATCATCAGAGAAATGCAAATTGAAACCACTTTGAGATATCACCTAACTCCAGTAAGATTAGACCACATCATAAAAATCACAAACTACAGATGTTGGCGTGGATGTGGCAAGAAAGGAACACTTCTACACTGCTGGTGGGACTGCAAACTTATACAACCTTTTAGAAAGAAGTATGGAGAATTCTCAAGGAACTAAAAGTTGATCTACTGTTTGATTCCACAATTCTGTTACTAGGTATCTACCAGATGAACAAAAATCATTTTATAGAAAAGACATTTGCATCAGAATGTTTATCACAGCCCAATTTATAATTACCAAGTTGTGGAAGCAGTCCAAATGCCTATCAATCCATGAATGAATTACAAATTATAGTGTATGTATACCATGGAATACTATTCAGCCATAAAATCGATGGGGACTTTATATCTCTTAGGTTTACCTGATGGATTTGGAACATATTTTTCTTACTAAAATATCTCAGGAATGGAAAAAACAATCCAATACTATTATGAAACCAATATATAATCACTTAAACATTCATAAGAATGATAAAACACAAATCTAGTCCAGTCAGAAGGAGGAGAGAAAAGGGAGATGGAGGGAGAAGTAAATGGAGGGAGGGGAGAGCATTTGGTGGGATTTCACCTAATGTGCAGAGTACAAGGGTACATTTCAAAACAACCGAGAGTAAATTATAAACGTCTTACCACAAAAAACAAGTGAGATGATGGTTATGTTAATAAATTTAATTTAAGCATTCCACATTATATATCAGGTCACACATTGGACCCCATAAATCTGTGATTATGCAGTTATGATTTAATAAAAAAGTAAATTGTAAACAAAACTCACTCTATTAGGTGTCAAGTAAAAGTTTCTTAAAATCTAAGTATTTACCAAAGACATCTTCCCTAAAATTGCTTCACAAAACCATTCTCTAGTTTTAGCAAAAATTAATTTTAAAATGAATATATGATTATTTATAAAGATTTCATAACATTAAAAAGTATAATTCGTTTCTGTATTTGTCTCATCTGGAAGTCAAATTATATGGAACAGTGAGCAAATCTACTTACATTAACCTAAGCATTGCTGACAAAAATAAAAAGCTACTGAGAATATAAACCATCTATGCAAAAAAATACACAAATGATAGATGCAAATGGACCTTTTTTCCTCAACAATTCCAAGCAAGAGAAGAACTAATTGAAAACCGATGAATTAAGTACAGTGCAGCAAGCGGTCTCTAGCTAACTCAGCCTATACGTCAATAGGTCATTCTCAGTTAATTAAGTGAAGGCATAATCAGCTTAATTTATGTAGTTCACAGAAGTTAATGATATCATAGTACAGTACCTGACGTCTGGCCCATCCACATAACTTGTCTTATATGTTCGGTTCATTCTGTTCTTCCTCAGAACAGGCATTTTATTTCTGTAGCTTACTCTCTGTGCTTCTGCAGAAGACAGGAAAATTGACACTAAAATGATAAAGACAAAAGAGCACTTAAAAATTATTTTAAAAATAAACTGTTTCAGCAAATTATCTCATACTATAAACAGAAACTACAGCAATAGCAGAAAGTTTTTGTTTACTAAGAGCAAATACTGAAATAAGTTTGGTATAAGTGCATATGATATGCATATGGTTATTAAAATAACAAGCCAATGAAGAAATGGAATTGTACCATCAGAAAATATATAAGCATGAATTTAAGAGGTTTAATAATCTGTGGTATATTTGTAAGTTGTGTTGCATTTCAATACAAGATTTTATACCTGCCAGGGCACGATCTTCTTTCTCAGGGAGAGTTTCTTTCCACTGTCTCTATAGCTCATCTCTTTTCCGAAGCTGCAAGTTTACACACAAAGACAACCCACAATGTCAACCAATTGGACCTAACTTAAGGAACCTAGGAGATCGATTTGTAAAGCAAAGAATGAACAGGACCCTATTTCTGAAGTACGTTGCTCAAACTGCTCTTTCATTAAAAGATGCTCTTTCTTATTGATTTTGGCTTAAGTAATGAGAAAGCTTATACAAAAATCTTTACCATTTGGGCTCAAGTTAAGGAAATCAATACAGTCATTTCCCATTTGAACTGCATATGTGAGTTTTATGTATGAGAGACAAGACAAAGCCAAATTCAGATAAATCAATAGCTTTGTCAATAGAACATGAAGCTGACAAATGGCATTTTTCAGCAATTAAAGTGAGCTGTAAACATACAAAGACTAATCAATTACAATGTTTTGCCATTAACAGTTTTTAATTGGTACACAAGTTATATGTGAATGTCACTTCCCAGAAATGAAAAGTAGGAAAACCTATATCAGCATTCCTGGGACCATTAATATCTTTATGAACACAGAGGTAATTTTATATCTTTCATAGTAAATTAAGACCTTAATTAGGCATAATATATTTAAATATTAAATAATCTACATAAGCCAGTGAAATATTTTAAAAATACATCATCTCTAAAATATATGCTATTTTAAACAGTTTTTAAATTTTCAAAGATTTTATAACATGTCTTTGCATTTATTAATTTAATAATTGAACAAATTTCAACCAATTTAAAAATTATTTTAGAATAATAATGCTATTCCTAAAGTTGAGTAATTAAACCATAAATTAAAACATTACATTTTTCATTACTATATTCTTCAAAATCTTTAAAAAAGTTTTTAGTTATCCATGAAAAATTCTAGCATTTACTCAAATACCTTTTTTAAAACATTTCATATTACTGAAAATCTGTAATAAAGTACTGAGCCATTGTGGTTTGCCATCACTCTGAAGTATTCAGAAAAATTACTGTGCAGATAGCCAAATATAATTCATAAAACACTAAGATAGGCATATCATTAAAATGTAGATGAAACCTTTGTTTTTAATAAAAATGATATAACAAAAGTAAAAGGTTAATTGAAAAGCAAAATAAACTACCACGTAAGGCACATTACCTAGATTAACAGAAATCAATGAAATCATTAAAACAATTAATAACTTAAAGCTCCATTCAGACTAAGATAAACTCTGTGGATATTAGAATGCGGATACAAGGCTACAGAGACATCTATTCTGAGCGGCTAATTTCCTTTCCTTTGTAACAGTTCAGTAATACATGCAACTGGCATTATATAGTCACCCATTTATTTTTGTGAGACAAGAGATCTTCTGTGCATTTTTCTCTCTATGCTATGAAAATTATCAGAATCACAGTCTTTAAAAAGGGAACATATTGTTCAGGATATAAAATACGCCATCAAAGAATCAGTAGTATTAATCAAAACCTCATAATTGTTCAGCCTATTCCCCAAACGAAAAATGTTCAGATTTCTAATCGTCTTCCAGTCATAAACAGGGATTTATATATACAGCAAAAGCAGGTGCAGAAGTCTTCTAAATGACTGTCAGGGAACATCTAAAGCCATTGTGTACTTCTCTGTAAAGCATGTTTGAGGAAGAAATGGAAAATAGAAAACTCATAACTTCATGATTTATATGGAAAGAATTAAAGTTATAATTATAGGTGTTCCCCTTTTGCATGATACACTAAAAAAAAGTAAAACTTGAAAAATGGAACAGAAATGTAAGCTACTGTTATAAAACAAAATGATGCTTGAGTTTTAACCTTCTTCCAGAACTTTATTTAGTCGTAGTCTAAAGGAAGTTTGTATCTTAGTCCTATTAAACAAAATACACAGATTACATTTTTAACCCATTTCAAAGCTTCAATTGCTACCTTCCAATGCTGAGATGCATAATCATATACTGTATGACCATTTTCATTTATGGTAAAACTAAGAATATACTGGTGTCCTCCAGCAGCAATATAACAATAGAATAAGACATTCTTTTGGATAACCATCTTTGTATTTAGCGAAAAAAAAATCAAACCTTATTAAATAAAATTTTAGTCCATTCATTATTTTAATATCTAGCTAAAATTCAAGTTATTAGTAAATATTTAAGATATTAAATGTAAGCAACTCAAAATTGAAATCTTAAGTCTTTAAAAGGGATTCTAAGGTTCTAATGAATGACACTGTCGGTGAATTATTAATTAATTAATTTATTTTTTTCTTTTCAAGTCTCCGTAGAGACCATCAACAATTTCCAATACTGACTACACTGCAAGTCATCACAGCAGGGTATTGGGAAAGGTTTTCAATGAGCAATAATTGTGCCTCAGATAAACCTCACTGCCTATGATAATGCCACTGCACAATGCTAGATGAATGTTTGATACAGACATCTAAGTACACACATGAATAATTTATAAAATATCAATAAAAAAAGAGAAAATACCATACTAAAAAAATGTTCATCTTCAATCCCATATTCTAAGGAAGAGAGTATCTCCATGTAAAGAATTAACATAATTCATGTAGAAAATGCATATAATTTTAACAGAATTTTACAAAATCAACATATGTAAATTTAATGAATTGTTATACTAAAACCAAATCATTCCTGGGCTCTGGAGGTAAATGGAACTTAGACTGATGTTCAAGTTCTTCCATTTGTTAGTTATGCTGACTTTGGGAAAAATTTTATTATTCTCTTAGAGTGCCCTTTCCCAAAAAAAGCAAAAGAGATCATTCTTCTGGGATTGTTGTAAGAATGGATCTGATTAAATCAAAGGATATGTGTTGCATCTGGCATAATGCTTAGCACATAGTAGGTCTGTAATAAATATTTCTTGGCTAAATAAACAAATTAATTAATAAACATTAGCCTCATAAGGCTAGGTGCAGTGGCTCATGCCTGAAATAAAGCACTTTGTGAGTCCAAAGTATGAAGGTCTTTTGAAGTCAGAAATTTGAGACCAGCCTGGGAAAAAGAGGGAGACCCCATTTCTATAAAGATAAGTAAAATTAGCCAGTGTGGTGGTGGCACACACTTTTAGTTCAAGCTACTCTGGAGGTTGAGGCAGCGGGATTGGTTTAGCCCCGGAGTTTGTGGCTGCAGTAAACTATGATGATGCCACTTCACAATCCAGCTCCAGCTTGGGAGAAAGCAAGAGTCTGTATCAAAACCAAACCAGATATACGATCATGTCGTCTGCGAAGAGTGAAAGTTTCCATCATTTTCTCTTGATTCATCTGTTCAACTGTAATGCACAGCTTATGTGTCAGCCTGTCACTATTAGGCAGGTTTTTATAACAGCTAGACTTCTTTGGTCGCAGGCAACCAAAAGTGGCTACCTAACATAAACAAAGTGCATTTATTAGAAGACAATCACAGAACCAACATAGGAGTTGGGAAATATCTTTAACCAAGACCAGTCTGCCAATGGGATCTATAGACTGCAATCTCATTCATTCGTTTTCCAGAGAAGGAAAAAAAACAATTGACCTAACTTGGGTCATGGCTTAGTGAAGTGCACCTGGTCAGTCCCACCAGCCTCCCCACCCCAACCATGCACACAAGGTAATCAGCCTCACATGATACTGTGAGGAAGGGGGAAAAGGTTTTAGGAAACCAAAGAAGGAAACCATCTACAAGCCTATACACCATAGGTCTGAGAGTAACATATTATCAATTTCATCCTCCAGAAAATAAAGCTGAAAGTTAATCACCAGCACTCTTAAGTCTATAAGGGCTCCACATGGACTACTGGAGGGTTTTCATTCTAGCAAGGTAATGAAAGCATTTTGTGTTAGCTGCCCATATATCACCTACCACAGTTGCAGCCTAAGAGGAGAAAGCACATATTCAGCTTCCTTTAGGAGCAAAAGCAGTAACTGCCATATGCCTCTGCCATTTGTGATTTATCATTGCTACTGATTTTGGAGGGGGTGACACAGGATAATAAAAATGGACATAATTGTAGCTAAAGGCCCCACCATGTGGCAGGTATGAAACTAAGCATTCACACGCGTTTACTTTTCTTTAATCATACTGCATTATGATATGCAAAATACATGGGGCAATTTCATTCTGTCTCATGGTTGTCCTTTGCCAACATTCTTTGCTTTTTTATTTCTAGAAGTCTCTAGGGATTACCTCTGTCACCAGCAGTGGATGCCACAGGTCTAGTTGAAAACAATAAAGATACTCTGCAGAGAGGGCTTCCAGAAAATAAAAGTTCTGGAGAATAATGCCTTCAGCTTTCTCGAGGGCTAACTCCTGCCAGCCTGCAATATTTCCTCTGGTTGAAATATTTTGATTTTTTTTATTGACTTTGTAGGCATAACATAAAAGAGAAAAATCAAACTGGCTTGTACAAATAGATCACAGGCAGGCCTGAGGCCCTGATCCTGCTGGAGAACAGGTAACCTAGAGAACTTTCCTCTGCAGTCAACATCCCAGAATAGTCTGAGGTTGATTTGCACTGGTTACCTGCACCTGGTAGCAGACAGACACAGTCTGAGTCTTCAGAACAGCCAAGAGAGGCCCAGAGAATATAAAAATTTCTGCATGGCAGCAGGTAGACTTCTCATACCTGGCAGAAACTCATTCTGTGCACGTGGGGTCACCAGCAGGTTGGAAAGTTTGGGAGATGGGGAAGACCACTTATCATTCTGAGAATATCCTATGTGTCTATTTTGTGTCATCATAAAGCAGGTGAATTTTTATAAACTTTGCAATTAAAGAAATGTCATGTGCATAAATGGTGTCTGTTGGCATTCTTCTATCACTCACAGCACCACCATGTATGGAGGCAGGCACACGGCTCTTGACAACATTCCTGATTCAAAAAGAGGCACTGGGAAAAGAGAAGAGCTATCAAGTCAAGGAGTACTGATCTCCAAACTGGAGGGAAGGGGAAGAGGGACATTACCTGAAGCACATAAATGTGGCAGTGAGAAAAATTAGTCTCATCCAGAGTAAAATCAAGGACCAGCTGAAGATAAAACAGAGGCAAGCAAGATTTGTCAAAGCACTGAGCAAACAGAAAAATAGGGAGAAGGCTAATTCCAGAATACTACATATTTTTAAAAACTATCAGTTTGCAATAATTTAAGGACTCCAGTTAAGTGTTGTTCACTGATCTAACGGCAGACACCTGAAGAGATAGATAGGCAAGCACTAAGGATTTTAGTCAATATCATTTAAGGTGTTAGACTATGTAAAAACTTACAGTATTTAAGTGAGGATAAAAGAAAGCAAGTGGAGCTGTAAGTGTATTTAGACTCTTTGAGGATAGTAGAAAGAGGCTCAATTGTGTCATAATCTGGAGGTATGGTGTGAGCACTGGTGAAGGTGAGAAAGTGCGAGGAACTATCTCAGCCTCTAAAGAGTCCCTCTAAGGCCAAATGCCCAACAGTCAGAGAAAGGAGAGGCCTCACCAAGAGCTGGAATCAAGGCTTGTCCTTGTTTAGGTCCAGCAGCAGCCCTGGGAGCCCAGGGCATCTTGTCATCCAAGATTTACAATATGCACAGGTGTTCTAAATCAGACCTGAATAAACATGTTATTATTAAATATGAATTTGAGATTTATGAATTGATACCACAAATCATATCAGATTTTGAATAACCACACACATTCCAAAATACTAACGTGACTTTCCTGTAAGTCCAAACTATATAATGTGGCCCTTTAATGAATAATTCTAACAAATATTAATTGAACACTTACTATGGGCTAGTCATTGGCTCAGGCACAGAGGATAGAATCAAAATACTGAGTAGGGTAAACAAGACCTCTGTCCTTACAGAATTTATAGGGTGAGGAGGGGAAGTAGGAAACATGGAAAATGTAGGACAATAAACATAACAACAGCCTGAGAAGGACATGGTGCTTTTAAGCACATTAAATGTTAGATCTAACATAGACCTGGTAAATCAAAAATACTGTCCAGAGAAAGTGAGATGTACAATGAAGGTGTTGGCCAAACATGTGCATGCAGGTGCACTCATGTGTTTGGGGGAAAGGGTTGATTCTAAACAGGAAGAATGGAATATACAAAGGTCCAGAAACAATGGAGTACCTGACCGTCAAGGCAAAAAAGGCACATGAAGTAAGTTTAATATAACTGCAGCATGTAGTGTGATAGGGAAGTGGAGAGACCTAAGACTGTAGCCAAAAGCAAGAACCAAGAAACACACAAGGGGGAGGCACCTGTGGCTCAAAAAACTAGGGCACCAGCCCCAAATACTGGAGGTGGCAGGTACAAACCCAACCCTAGCCAAAAACTGAAAAAAAAAAGAAAAAGAGAGAGAGAGAGTTAATTCTTTCCCCCTTCCAGGAGCTCTGGTGCCTTTTACTTCTTCTGTATTCCTTTCTACCTTCTAATAAAAATCCTGTCTTACTGCTGATCTGTGGTCTGTGGGTTGATTTCTTGAATCCCCAAGATCAAGAACCTAGTGAAAAGTGAAATTATGGTGTCATATTTGGGGGTGTCATCCAGAACTGAAGATCTGTGCTGATACTGAGCTGAAGAAGAAAGTATAAAAGAGTTTGGGAGGGGTGGAGAAAAGACGGCTGACTGAAGTCAGCTTTCCACAGAGGCTCCCATCCAGAAGGAGAGTTAAAGGACAGAAATTTAGTAAGTAACCTGGTGGTTAGAGCTGCACCAAGAGAGAAGGTTGAAGAATGCACATCAACCCCGTTGAGATGAGCTGCGACCACAAGGATACAAACAAAAGGTACAAAATCCATCACCAAGAAGACAGGAGTCCCCTCCCCTATGGGAATGGTTCAGAGCACCCCATAAACAAATGAGCAGAGATCAAAAGTCCTCCCATTATCATCCATGGGAGAGATCCTCTGAAAACTGGACCTACTTCCCCTACGAGGGTGCCATGGTACTCTCCTGCCAGATATAAAGCTGTAAAAAACTGTATGTATTCTCTACCTACAATTCTGAGCTCCCAGCACTCCCCTCCACTCTCACTCTAAGGTCTGGAAGCCTGTCACCCAGGAGTCCTCATTCTTGGGTATTTTCTCAAGAGGTGTGCACAGGACATGGACTGCTGCTGGTCAGTGCTGATTCTGTGGCACGCGAGTGAGGAGAGGACAGTCAGCTGAGAGAGAACCACGCAGGAGCAGCGGTGCCCTAAGGCATAGACCAGCAGCCGTTTTGGGCAACAATAGGGTTCACCCCCTGGATACTCCAGGGTCACACCCCTTGTCTCTCTGGGCAACCAGACGAGGCCAGGCATCTTCTCAGGTAGCAACCACCAATGGAACAGATCTGGGATGGAAACGCAGGCCCCGTGAGTAATGGGTTTGCCTGAGACGGTACCAGCCTGGGTAGAGCATGGGGACTAGAAAATGCATGCACAGAGCTGGCAGATTCCCAGGGCAGGGCTGACCTAGAGGACCACTTTACTGAGCCTAAAAAGCACCTGGCCCTCTAGTGATCATCAGCCTAGACAAAGGAGGGCAGGCAGAGGCTGAAACTGACAGGTAACAGTGCTACAAATACAAACTACAGCTGACATCAGACAAGAGCACAGACAAGGCCTTAGGCACAGGTTCTGTGAACTCAACACAGCTTCTCTTCTGCAGGGAAATTTAGCAGGGACAGAAACAAATTCCACACAGTTGTTCTGTTCTATCAGTAACATCAATCAGGGGTGGGGCTGGAACTGAGTGAACAGCCCCAGTCTCCATTAAGCACCTGAGGTTGTCAGACCTCACCTCCCCCTGACGGAAAGTGGCAGAGAGCTGCAGCCTGGCTGAGGAGACATAGATCTCCTTGTCAGTGCAAACCCCTGGAGTATCTGCTCATTGGAGGCAACTGGGTCACAGCCCTGTGGGGTAATCAGTGACTGGGTGTGACAGAGGTGCAAGGTAGCGAAGGAGGCATCAACCTTCCCAGACTAACCTATTTGCTGGGTGGGTCCTCCTAACCTCACGGAGCACCAGAGCAAGTCATATTTGAGTTGTCAGCAGACCCCTGCAATCTAGTTGCCAGAGACCCTTTAAACTGTCCCACCTGAGACAGGTTCTGACTGAGACAATTGATTTGGACCTTTTGATGTGGGCTAATTGCTGAGGACTATCCAAGTGGTACCCTGGGTGTGTGGTTGTAGGATGGTTTGATTTTCCTTTTCCAATTGTTGCCTATGGGGGCAGGGTGACTTAATTGCTGGAATTTCTCCACAGCTGAGACTTCAACCCAGAGTAACTATTTCACTAGGGTCAGACAGAGACCAGATGAAAACAAGACAGTGCCTCTTAGCCCACCATACCAAACAGGTCCCCAGTTTCTCAGGCTGGAGCACTATACGGGTCCTTGGCAAAGCTCCAGGGAAAAAGGTACAGACACCAGTCCCAGCTTTTGGGCAAAGGCTGGTCAATCACTACTCTTGGAGCCCTGAACCAAACTTTTCTTTATCCACTCATCTAGTCAAATGGTATAAAATAATCATGGGGTGGAATCAGCAGAAAAAATCTGGTAACATGAATAACCAGAGTAGATCAACCCCCCAAAGGAAAAATAGGTCAGACATAACTGAAGATCCCATTCATAAACAGCTGGCCAAGATGTCAGAAATCAAATTCAGAATTTGGATTGCAAACAAAATTGATAGAATGGAGGAAAATTTGGAATTAGAAATTCAAGGAGCAATTCAAAAGTTGGAATTAGAAATTTGAGGAAAAATTCAAAAGTTGTCTCAAGAATTCAACAAATTTAAAGACAAAACCACCAAAGATTTTGACACACAGAAGCGAGAATTTCCAGTCCTCAAAGATCTGAAAAATACAGTAGAGTCCCTCAGTAACAGAGTGGAACAAGCAGAAGAAATGATTTCTGACATTGAAGACAAAGCTTTACAATGCTCCCAAACTCTCAAAGAGGAAGAGAAATGGACAGCAAAAATGGATCATTCTCTCAGAGAGCTCTGGTATAATTCAAAGAAGGCTAATATCTGACTTACTGGAATCCCTGAAAGTGATGAAGTGGCTACACAAGGCACAGAAGCCCTTCTCTATGAAATTATGAAAGAGAATTTTCCAGACATGACAAGAGATTCTGAAACTCAGATAGCAGTTTCAGAACCCCAGCACGATTCAACACAAATAAGACATCTCCCAGGCACATCATAATTAACTTCACTAATGTTAATATGAAGGTAGTGATTGATCAGGTGCTCAACAAGTGTGGACTCACAATTGGTTTGAGAAGATGTTTTGCGCAGTTTAGTGACAACCTCCAGT